>PVJD01005616.1:0-112570 GCA_004026545.1 Mormoops blainvillei | reverse complement strand
GTAGCTAGTCATGTTCAGGCTACGAACATTGCAGGCAGAGAGCATACCTAAGGTAAAGGACCTAAAGGTGGGTCTGAAACTGACTTGTTCTGTTACTGAACTAAAGGGGTTCATTTGCCTCCATACATCAAAGCCCAATCAAAAGAGAACGGGAGATTGCATCAAAGAAGGTAAGGGGTTAGCTAAGAAAATGGTGCCAAGTCCAGAGTCATAGGTGAGCGTTTACCCAAAGACCTGGCTCCCTGATGACTTTTCAGGGATGGGTTAAATAGGGGAAAAATCATTAATCATGGGGACTAAGGGAGTTAAGGCTGTGGTCTCTACTGACTGATGAGAGTCAGGATGGGGGGTAGCTGATCATCGCATATGGCCCTGATGTCAGCCATGGTGTCACTCTGTCTGGTTTCACAAGAGCCTGGTTGGCGTAGTTGTTCAGAGTTTCTGGGTCTGAAGCTGAAACACGACTGAGGCCTAGATGGTGTCTTTAGTTTGTCAGAAACTGTGTCTGTGCTCAGCAGACCCACGGCTTTGTTCCGAAGACTATTCGATGCTGGCCAGAGCCTGACCGCCCTGAGGGCTTAACGATTAAGGGAGTGGATGTGCAAGGAAAGCGGAAGGCAGGTGAGGCCGGGTGCTGGGTGAGGCCAGTTTGAATCAGGAGGAAAAGTCATATGAAAAAACACATTTTTGTGAGGTTACGCTTCCAGGGTCAGAGAAAAAGACAGTGGGCTAGGGTACAATGCATGAAGGGAAAGTGGAACAAGGTATTTTTGAATACAGGAAGCTTCACATGCTCATTAGATACCCATGAGGAAATGTGTCCAACAAGCAAGTGCTGTTCAGACTTTAACGAGCATGAGTCCTGCCTGGGTCTTGTTAGAAACGCAGACTGTGATGTAGCCAGTCTGGGGTGGAGCCCAAGATTCTACATTTCTCAAAAATGTCCCAAGTGATGACAACCCTGCTGGCCGTGGAACACATTTTGACTAGCGGGATAGAAGCAATTTTTATTTGCGAGTCAATAGATAAACACAAAGGAGAGAAAGACGAAACCAAAACATTAAAGAGGTAGCAGGACATGGGATAGAGCAGTGTTTCAAAAATGTGGGAATGAACAGAGCGATAAATACGACCTGAGCACAGGGAAGTAGATTTGGGGTTGGCACATAATAGTCCCCTGAAACCTTTGTTACATAGGGTCAGTTAACTTCTAATATTGTTCTGGGTGGGTTTCAAGCTCTCTCATTCTTCCTAAGCCCTCACTCTACCCCCAACTCTGAAACCTGAAGACCAGACTTCCTACCTTCCTGAATAAAATAGAGACCAATTAGCAGGATCACCTAATTTCCCCTGAAAACCTATACCCCTCAAATTTAAAACTTTCTATTTCCTTTTGTCTCAAAGGTACTGGGTACAGGTCCTTGCTTAGTGCTGGTAACTCATCTGCCTTCAATTTTGCTACTGTCTCACCATAAAATGTGTTCTCGTATTTTATGATTTTCTTCCCCCTCTACTACATTGACCTGTTCAATATGACTTTAGCTTGTCTATCCTGATGGTTTATTTCCCACAGAAGTCTGAGTTTAAAGAAGGGGCATGTGGTGATATTCTGCCCAATGAAACATGAGAGGGAGGTTGGAATGGAGGTGGGGAAACATTCTTCACTGATTAAAAAAGACATGCAGAAATAAAAAGCCCCCTGCAGCGGTGAGCACCGTGTGGAATGTGAGGTCTGGAAGTGCTACTACAATCTTGCACCTTGAGGAGCAGGGGCCTGAAGGTGGGCCCATACCTTGAGACGGGAAAAGCAGGAAAAAGGTAGAAACATTTTGCTTGTAACATAGTTGTACCACAGAGTGAAATGATGGCGGAAAAGGAGCATTTCTGAAATAGCTGAGATCATTTTTGCTGTTCCTTAAGCCTACTGAGTTAAGGTTTTGTATTATGTGCAATTAATAGCAACCAGCTGATACATTCCACCATAGCAGACTTTACCCTTCCATCAGAGCTGCTCAAAGGCAGAAAACACAGTTTCTCCCTCTCATCCCTTGTCCATTCCCTTTCTCCTTACCTCTGTATCCCTGAAACTATTCTTTTAACTTTTAGGTCTGCCCCAGCACAAAGCTTACATATTCTAGTCCACAAAGCGATTTGCAAACGATAATTGGTATTCACAGCAATTTTTCACTTGCCTATAACTTCAATTCAGATTCCTGGCTGGTACCCAACCCTTAGTATCATCTCTTCTTTACAACTGAGATAGGGATGATATCTGTGGCTTAATTTATTGAATGCTAAATAGTTTGTGACTCTTGTATGTGGAGTTCATTTTTGAAGACACAGGATGCACACACACATAGAAATGAACAGTCATATAAGTGCAGCTATAAGCATATTTAGTTTATTAAATGTTAGAGTGATCAGAATAAAGAACATAAAAGGGCATTTAGAATTTCTCAGAAACTCATACCCAGTTTTCATTTATTCGGTTTGTGAATTTCATGAATCCCGAATTTAGAAAATATCTATTTTCATTGACTTAGCCTTAAAGGTTTAATATACCAGGTTTTGGCAGAAGTAATGCCTGCTTGAGTGCGGTTGGCAGGGTAATAATTTATAGCTTTAATTTGAACATTTCACCTAAAATGTCATATGGTGTGCTTGAGTGTGATAGTGTTATGTTACAGAATTACATGCTTATGATTTTGTAATAAAAGATTTTGTAATAAAAAAGAGGCATTATTTGTGCCAGACCTTGTATAGTAGGTCATCAACACATACATGTAATAAAACATTTTACATATTCCAGAAAGAATATTTTTCTCGATTTAAAGGCAGATGTCATTAAAGATGATTTTGACATGTAAGTGATAAAGGCCATAAATGCTCTGCTGTTTCTAAGCCTTCCCCCAAGGCTAATCCTTGTATGGGTTTGCCTGTAGGTGGGTTACTTGGGTGGGTCCAGCGATAATTCCAAGTTTTCCTGCTTAGTCGAAATACAGCTTTAGGGTAGCACTGCCTATAGATTTCAGGCAGCTTTATGTGATTATATAACTTTTCCCCGCAAAACCAGAAACGAAACTTTCTTTAAGCTAGCAGAGGGCTTTAGGGGGTCTGGGTGGAAAAAAGATAACAAATACCCAAAACAAACTTTCTCATGGTGAGTGCGATTAGGAAGCATCAAATTATCCGCAGAAATGATCAATCGGTGGACTGGTATGGCTGCAGTTTAAGAATGCTAGGCTGCACCTCGGGTTTCTGACTACTTGCTCAGCCCTTTCGGGAATCATTTTATTTCGAAACAGCAAAGTTTGGCCCTTAGCTGCTTCTATAAGTGGTCTGTATCAACAGATGCTTCTCCAACTATCTCAATACTGAAATCATCACAGTTCTGTAAGAGATTCTCAGAAGATGTGTATATCCTGCTATGCACAATCAGGGTAGGTGTCCCATTACTGCCCCAGTGCGCAGGGATGTGTTCTTTGAGAAGGAAGAAGCATAGGGGATATGTAACAGGTAGAGCCATAAAGAGCTGCAATTTAGTTTGTTCCTGGCACTGCCCCCACCTCTGAAGACTACCCCACGTGCAAAGAGCTGCTCTGTACTATGGATAACAGAATCCTGCTCTACTGACCATTGCAACCTGGATGAGTTGGCCTCTTCCATGGGAATATAGTTTTGGTTTTGTCAATTACCAGTGTTTCCCTCATGATTTTTATGGTACGTCTTTAAAGTTAACTTAGTTGTAAACAGTACTTCTCTTATTTTATTGCATTTCTTTTCATTTCAATGTTTTAATGAATATTTAATAGAAAGTCCACAATGCTCACATTCATATTTCAAGTTATATTCAAATTTATTCAAAGATAAGATCACCTAATATTGCTGGAGACGTCTACATAAATAATAGAACTGATGTTTTAGACCCACATATAATAATAGTGCCTCCATATTATTTGCATAGGTTACAGAAATGTTATTTTTTAACATAGTTCTCCTGTTCCTCTTCTCAACTTGATGTATTAATTTTTGCTATTTCTGGCAATTCTTTCTGGTACAAAAGAAAGAATTTCAGCCACTTTGACTTTAAAGTAACCATAAAATAGTCAACAAAAAATGATGTTCTTTAATCAAAGTATCCTGGATCAATGGAAAACAGTTTATCTCATGAATTAAAAACTGGCTTAATACACATTCTTAGGATCACAATAACATTTCCTCAGGCAACTTGGAAATAGTCTGAAAATTATGTGTGGATTATGGTATATGTATCAATCTATTCTCTATTCTCATCACTGTAATTTGGACAATAAGATGAAAGTTGTGCCTTATGTTTCTCAACAGTTGAGTAACACCATGCTGTTTTTTCACTATAACTGATGAAAGAAAAAGTATGGTAAACTGGAAGCATGTAACAAACATGGGAGGTCGTAATATGTTTCCAGGATATGGCGTCTTGCCATTTACCACAGCCTCTTGGAACAAGATAAAGTCATTGAAATAGTTAACAGATGTTAGTCATACTTGAAATGTAAAAGTTCTATTGCTAAAAATTATGTAGGGTCGGCTGGAGATTTGGCGCTTGGTCCATAATTTAACTGACTTGGCAAATGGGAAGTTAGATCCAGAGGCATAATGCACGATATCGAGGCCACACACTTTGCACACTATGCAGGAGCTCATAAACTACTGACAATATGCGCACTGTGCTAAGCCAGCCTGATTAGGTATTTAACACAGTATTTCATACTTAGGGCAATCTGAAGTCAATTTTCACGTCTACTAAATTAAAAAGTTATTTCTATCAGAGCAAAAGAGCAGACTTTTCTCCATGTTCAAAGACATGTCTACAAATTCTATTATTTAGCTTCAGCTTGCAATTTACCTGATGACTGGTCTTACTTTCTGTTGACTTCGAAATGTATCCAGTTATAGTCTTTTTAAAAGCATCTCTTTTTTTTTCCCACTCTATTACTTCACATTTCAGAACAAGTTGACAGTAATTATTTTTAGATGAATATCTGTAGCTGAAATGGATCTTCTCAGCCGTAAGTCACAAATTCATTCATGTCAAGCATTGAAGGAGGCCTGTGCTACTTTAGAGTTCGTGGTTTTATTCACAGCTTTGCAAATAAAGTTACCAGCTTCCATCACTTTGTACAGATTCACACCCTGGTAAGAGAAAGAACAGATACCAGAGGGGAAGAGGAATTTAGGAGAAAGAGGACCAAACAGATTCCTTTTAATTTTATTACTTTTGTTACTTAACCATTTAAAATTACTAAAAGATATTGCTCATTATTGATTTGGGGGGCAATCTTTGTTTCCGTGAACCATGTAGTCAACATTTTCAATTTTCTTCATTAAAACCTATCTTGAATTTGACCCTTGTATACAACCACATGCTAGCCACACCCAAATAAATCAGTGTAATTCAGGCTGGTACCTGAATTATACAAAGGACAATAGTGAAACTAGAAACAATCTATAAATATCAGTGAAAGGCAATTAAAATAATGGTTTGGAGGAGTTTATAGATAAAAACTTAAAAAAACCTCTTTACTATATAAAAAAAGAAACAATAAAGCTATAAGAAATACAGAAAAGTTGAATGTATAATTTTTTAAAACCATATTTTGAAAAACCATTACTGGTATGCTATCGAAGGAGGTAGCTATAAGTCAAATAAAATGAATACTATTTATTAAATATCTGGAACTTGTTTGCCTGAGATTTTGTACTGTCTGAAAGCATAAACAGGACCAATGAAGGCTTGGGTAAATCCATGCATGACAGATAGGCAGTTGAGTATGAAGGCCAAGTTCAAGGCATGCTCCTCATCTCTAGGACTTGGTAACAAACGATTACCATTGAGGTCTCCATTCAGCTCTGTCTGGGGGGTGGCAGGGGGCAGAGCATTAGGAAGATTAACTAGAGATTTGTGCTCATGTAACATTTCATAAACTTCTATGCCCTCCCTCAACATGAATTAGAAACAATGTGGACTTAAAATTGAACAGATTCAGACTTACTCGTTATTAAGGAGTGATTTCTAATATTCATGTGAGTCTGTACTTTCCTTACAATAGACAAGTAGAAATAAGCAGGGGCTTTCTATAACATTGATCATAAAGAGATTATCATTCTAACATACCCAGTTAAAAGCTGCTCCCCCCCAAAATATATACCCAATTATTTCCCTCTTAGAAACTTTTACAATATTGTTGTCTTTGTGGTTGATTTCTCTTCATTTAAGAATGAAGAGAAATAAATATATTTCTCAACAAATATATTTTAAATGATTTAAGTGATTTTTCATATTTGTTTTATTATAAAATTGTTCTTAGGGTACTAACACTTGCTTTAGTTTGAGAAATTTAATTTTATCATGGTGATGGCTTTATGTGGACTATCTAGTAGGCACAGTTTAATTTAACATCCTTAATCCAGTGATGTTTAAGTTTTGTATGTAGCTACATGTTTCATTTCTAAATTATATCCAGCAAGAGAACACAGGGTTTAGTAACCAATATTCTTCACTTTCCAATAATTGAAATTATAACAGTTATGCAATGGAATTTGTTGCTATCATACCAAAGAACTTTTGTTTTGACCTTTCTGTACCATTTAATTAACAGATATCATTATAAAAGAACATTGCATTTATTCTTGGATGGTTTTTCAGATGCTTAAATATACCTCATGTTCTCTAATAGGTTCTGGGCATCTTAAGAACCTCACGTAGACTATAGTTTCTGTCTACAGGGTGCTCCTGGTGAAGCAGGTAGTACGGACCCTCTGAGCGGGGAATGCTATGCTATTGTACTTGCAGTCACTGATGGAGGTATGCTCATGTGATTACGAGAGCAAAGCTGTGGGACCGTCAAGTCACAGAGTAAAAGAGAATGGAGAGGAGTGTGGCAAGGAAGGGTGCCGGAAAAGGTAAACCCTTACCCACGTCTATATGGCGAGTATTAGTTACTGAAAGGAAGGAGGATGGGTGGGGCACTACACGCAGTGAAAGAGCAGTGCAAGACATCTGAAAAATACTGTGGTATATATGGAGAATGATAGGCAGAGATGACGAGGCACATATAACAAGTTCATGTTAGGTTAGCGATTTGTGTACCACAAGAATTTTTAAACATGTAATACCTGACTATTTAGTCAGAAGCACTGATCCCTTTTCCCTTAGATTGTCAAAAAAGAAAAAAAATGATAATGGCTAACACAACAATAGCCACCTGGTGTGAATGAATCAAAATTATACCTATTTTTTGTCAGAGTGGCAAAAAATATAGTATTTTTTGGTTTGCCACAGCATTTTAGTAATTATGTGTGCCATGAGATGAAAAAGGTTGAAAATTGCTGTGTTAGGTGATAGAATACAGCCTTTCTTTTCTTAGGAAATGATAATCCACTGATAAGCACACAGGCAGAAGCAAGGCATATTCATATTTGTATTTTAGATGCAATCCTCTTGATGGTAGCATGGAGCATATCAATTTAAAGGAAAATGTGGCCCAGGGCAGACAGCTCAGTTGGTCGATATGCCAAGGTGGGGGGTGTGGTCTCCAGTCATGGCACACATAAAAAGCCACCAATGAATGCATAGATGGGTAGAATGACATCTCTCTCTCTCTTTCTGTCTCTCTTCCCCCTCCCTCCTTTCCCCCTATTGTTCCTCCCTTCCACTCTCTCTCTAAAATCAATTGAAAAAAATTTTTAAAGGCAAGTCTGAGGCCAGCAGAACTTGGAAGACAGATACCCAGGAAAAAGATAAGGACTTGTGCTGATGTAGTTATGGCAAGATTAGTGAGAAAGGGACAAATGAAATAATTTACAAGTCAAATGAGTGACTCTTGGTCATTGATTGGGCCTGGGTGCTGTAGTGACTCCAGGTTCTACAGAGAATCTTGGCTAGTTAGCATGGGCAACTGGTTGAATTGTGTCTGCTACTACATGCAACAATTCTCTTTGAATTGTAAAATTCTTTGGAATGAAGACATGGCTTATTTACATTTGGACACCCAAGTTACTGAACATGACCTAAAACATATTAAGCATCTGCTGTGTTCAGTACAGTCACTAAATCTCCAAGAAAAAAGATCTATTTCTCTTGTTTCTGTCATGGCTATACATTTCTCATAAAAAATAATTAAGCTACTTTGTAAGTGAAATAATAATTACTCATAATCAGAGAAGATAGCCAATAGCTTTTGGTGTTAATAAGCCATAGCTTTTGGTGATTAGTGCCCCATGATATTAACAAATGTTGTTGAGCATCTCTATGTAACAAGCAGGGAGTAAAAATAAGCTGTAATAATTGCACTCTGGCTGCAGAGGGAGGTAGACAAAGTAAAGAGATAATTCTACAACTTCACCATAGATTCAGAGGTAGAGGCGCAGAGGATAGCATGGCAGCACTTAGGAGAGGAATCCAACAGTATGGACCTGGGGGATAGGCAGCGAGATGCTAGAAAAAGAGTTTGTGAGGGTGGCAGTGCCTCACTCTCAAATATGGGGATTAGACAATTCCAGGTGGTTGTGAAACCATGAACTGAGGGGCAGGAAGGTGCCGCAATGGGGACTGCAGGCAAGTTTAGTGTCACAAGAGCATCAGTGTAAGTAGAGTGAAAAGAGACAAGACACTAGGGAGGGAGATGGGGAGAGAGAGAGAGAGAGAGAGAAATGAGAGAGACAAGAGACGGGGGAGAAATGAGACGCAGGAGAGACATGAGAGAAAGACCAGTGAGAGAGAGAGAAAAAAAGAGAGAGAGAATGAATGAATTTGTAATCCAGACAATGCTTTACGTTTCAGGAAACATTATGAACTTCTAATCATCTGTGAACTGTTTCTCTCGGCTTTTATATTTGTTTCCTAAAAAAAAAAAACAAAAAACAAAAACACAAATCTGCCTTATAGACTAATAAGTCATGTTAACAAGCACGTGGCAAAACAAGGTGCTGATTTTGGTGGCTGTTATTATAGAGCATATGATTTCTCAGATACCACTTGTAAAGAGCTTATTCTTGCCGTCCAGTGTCTGATATCTAAGTATTACTAAGCTCTGCTCTTCCAATGACCATTTTAAGTGGGCCCTGGGCTCTTGTCCAGACATTGTGAGAAAAATCAAGATCTGTTTCCTCCAAGGAAAACATCTATTAAAAAAACCCAAAACTGTGAAAACAATAATTACAACAAGAAAGACACAGGCTCTAATTCACGAAGTGTGTAAAATCAAATCAGATAAGATGTTAGAAAAACTGCTTGGAGGTCAGGAAGCACTATAAAAATGTGAAATGGTAGCATTATTGGTGATTGAGCTATAGCAATACGTTACTTTATACTACTCCCCAAAGAATTTTTCTTGTATTTTCCCACTGTGCATTTTAGCAAATAGCAAAAGTAGTAAAACTTTGACCTGGAAGTTGCTTCCCAACTCTGAGATGCATTCCAATTTGGATCTGCAAAGAATGCATGCATATTAAAATATGCAAAATTAACTTACTGTATTGATCCCCAGGCCATTAAGCATATACATCAAATCCTCAGTGGCTACATTTCCAGAGGCACCTCTTGCATAAGGGCAGCCGCCTAATCCGGACACTGCAGAGTCCACCACGTTAATCCCCATCTGAAAAACAAACCAAAGTACCCAGGGCTTATACATTTCTGGCATCTAAATCGTTGTATTTCTAGTTAACCTGTTCCAAAGAGCAAAAAGGAAAATTTGAAACCATTATCCAAACACTCACTTACTTACCCACCGGCTGCTAGGACGGTCAGTCCTTTGGGGCGCTGATTCCTTTTCTGACTCATTTCATTTTTTAGGCTAACAACTTCTGCTAAGGATCTCGGGAACTAGAATAATTGTAGATCAACATTAGGGTGGTGTTTTCACTGATAAGAGCATATATATGATATGTATATATTATATATATTTCACATATATGTAGTATATATACATATATACATATATGCTATATATCATATATAGCATATATTTCATATATTTATATATTTTATATATCATATATTTCATATGTATCATGTATTTCATACATATGATATATATTTCATACATATTATATATATATATATATATTTTTTTTTTTTTTGGTAGGGGTTGAAACTTAAATCAAGATTCACACCTAGGTTATATATTTTCATCAACCAGATCCAAAACTTATCCTAAAAGCATTATATAAACACATGAAATATTTCTAACATACCAAGTCAAAATCTAAGGTGCCTTAGAAGAGTGGTGGCGGTGGTGGTGGCATCACCACATTTGAAACATGATTTGCGTGGGCTCAATTCACCCAGTCTTTACTGAGTCATTATTTTATACACAAAATCCTGCTGCTTTGGGAGAAGTGAAGAAATATTTAAGAGGCAAGGCATCCACTACTAATAATAGCACCAGCTCACATTTATTAGGTCCTCACTAGGGAATGGTTATTATTCTTAACACCTTATGCACATGAACTCACAATCCACACAAGAATCTATGAGGTAGGTGCTCTTCTATAACCTTGAACCACAGATGAAGAAACTCAAGTGAGCGAGATCACATATTTTGCCTAAGGTCACCTCTGTCTCCAGGGAGTTTACATTCTGTTGTGATCTGCGGCCTCTGAAAACACTGGAGTTGGTACATGTTATTTGCTCAGGGAATGAGAGGTGGAGGGGATCTGTGTGTTCCGGAAGACATGAGCACTACAGGGTCTGAGGAGGGTCCTAGAGGTCAGATTTGAATAATCAAAGAAGAGAGGCAGACATTATCATTCCTTTGTGAAACTGGGTAACTGGGTAATAGAAAGCTGCCAGGAGGCAGTATCTGATTCACTCCTGGGCATTAAAGAAAATGTAACATGACCTCATATAAAATGAGAAGCACCTGAAAGCAGAACGCGCAGCCAACCTGCTTGATCAGCAGTTCTCAATCACAGAATCAGTATCCGCGTCCCCAGAACGCGAGATCCCCAGAGCTTCTGATTCAGGAGGTCTTGGCTGAAACCCGAGAATTGGAATTTTTAACAAGATCCCAGATGCCGCTCTCACTGCTGCTCTGGGGATCACTCTTTCTTTTTTCTTTCCTTTATTAATAAAAGTTTTATTTTAGAATTGTTGTAGATTTTCAGAAAATTTGTGAAGATAGAACAGAGCATTCCCATGTATTCCGCACTGAGTTTCCCTATTGTTAACATCTTCGTTATTATGGTATAATTGTCACAAGTAACGAACAAATAACAATATGTTATTATGAACAGAAGTCCATATATTATTCAGACTTTCTTAGTTTTTAACTTTATATCCTTTTTCTGCTCCAGGAACTCGTTCGGGATCCCACGTTACATGTGGTGCTCTTGTCTCCTTGCTCCTCTGAACTGTGATAGTTTCTCAAGACTTGCTTCCTCCCTCTTTGTTGACTTTGACGATTTTCATTACTAGTACTTGTCATGTATTTTGTACAGTGTCCTTCAGTATGGGTTTATCTGATTTTCTTTCTTTTTTTCTCATGGTTAGATTGGAGTTCTGGAGTTTTGTGAGGAAGATGACAGAGGTGACTCTCATTTGCTCCTATCACAGCACTGTAATATTATGTCTTATAAAAATATTTGGTTATTCAGGTGACCAAAGGATATTTCTCACATTTGGTCTTCCATGGTCCCTGGCCCAGAGCGCCTAAAACCCTTGGAATTTCCTAAGTGGTGGGAGTTATAAAGGAATCTTCTGTTATGTTAATGAGGTGACCTTTGGATCTCACTAAGGTTGGGGGCTGGTTATTGTCAGTGGAGCCACCCTGGGATTAAAGGTCAGAACTTTCAGTCACAACCTTCTAGGCAGAAGAGAGGCTGGAGGTTGAATTACTTGCCTAGGCTCAATATTTAATAAATCTTTGTTATGTAACGAAGCCTCCATAAAAACCCAAAAGGACAGGGTTTGGAGAGCCTCTAGGCTGATGAACATGCGCAGGCGCTGGGCGAGCAATGCGCCCGCAGAAGGCGCGGTGGCTCTGCGCCCCTCCCCATCCGTGTCCTGTGCATCTCTTCCATCTGCCTACTTCTGAGTTACAACGCATCCTTTGACAATAAACGGGTGATCCAGTAAGTAAAATATTTCTGTGTTCTATCGGTCATTCGAGCAAATTAATTGAACCCAAGGAGCAGGTTATGGGAACCTCTGATTTACAGACAGTACCTCAGAAGTACAGGGAACAACCTGGACTTGGGACTGGCATCTGAAGTTCACAGAGGGAGTGATGGGAGCCTCTGATCTGTATTGGGTCCGTTAGAGGCACAGACGATAACTTGAGCTTGCAACTGGCATCTGATGGTGGGAGATGCACACCTGTAGGACTGCATGTTTAACCTGTGAAATCTGATTCTAATTCTGGGTAGAGAATTAAGAATTAAGTTGAATGGTAGGACAGCAGGTGGTGTCTATGGAATTGTTGGTTTGGGTGGGGAAACCTCGCCCCATCAGAAATAAGTTCAGAAACCCAAATAGATAGTGTCAAAATAGGTTATGACTGATATTAGCTTTTATCACCTGGCTGAGGCAGTGTTTGTCAGGTTTCTGTACGATAAAGCCCCACTCCCCTCTTCCCATACAGTGCTCTTTGGGGAAAAAAGTCACTTATGTGCAGCTCACATTTAAGGAGTGTAAAATATCTACAAAAATTATTTGGGATTCTCCTATACAGGAGATTTGTCTATTCACCCATATTATATTTTCAAACATGTACTTATATCAGTGACACATAGGTATTTATTTTTCACTCTGGGTTATAATCCAATGTTACTTTACACATTGCGTTGCTCAAGTTGTTGGAGATTTGTTCATTTGGGGCTCTTTCTGTTGGCTCCTGTGTTCCTTTGAGAAGGCAAGGGGACTGTGCTTTTTAAACCATTCTTCTACATTCTCCCTTGTGAGGCTTAAGAAGATGTTTACTAAGGCTCAACAAGGCAGAACCACAGTCCAAAAGCCCTGGATGTCTTTGGGATCTAAAGCAAGTTTACAAATACAATCTATTTGCTTTTGCACCTTCATTGCTCCTGATTATACGTCTCATGGGAAGGTCTCAACAGCTCTTCTTCCATTACCACAACCTCTGAAATATAATCCGACAAGCTCACATTCAGTTGTTTACAAGTGACCAGCTAAAGGACGGGTCCATTTAGAACAATCTCTGTAATTTGCGCCGCATCAGAACAATAAAGTATAAGAAACTAGGCTCTTGCAGTGAAATTTGTGCACGGCCCAGTCGTTGGGACAGACAAATGTCAGGGTGCTGGCTTATCTCTGGAAGTCTGCCCTGATATCAGGTAGGCAGAGGCACTCTGCATACAGGTTAAAATCTAGCAGTTCAGTCAGATTTAACCTATCCTTCATGCAGACAGCAGTGTTAGTGGTCCTCAGTCCTGCATACCCATTATAATCACCTTGGGACCTTTCAAAAATTAACACCCACACTTCTCCCCAAACCAATGAAGTCACAGTGTCTTTCTGGGGATGACGCCAGGCACTGGTAGTTCTTGAAAGCCCCCTCTTGTGATTCTTTTGTGTAACTAGGTGTGGTCACTCCTGAGGCAGAGGTTCTCCTCCATCCTGTCCTTTATCAATCCTGGGTCTGAGTCAGCTTTAAGTTTTGAGAAGCTCTGTGCCCTGGGGCAACAAAGAGTTAAGCATGCCTGTTGGACTTTCCAAGGAAGCCAGTTTTTTGAAAAAAGACCCAAAAAAGTATCAGGTAGCAAAGGTCAGCTATACCAGCCTGATCGGGGAAAGGTGGCCTCATTCAGCCCACCATGAGGACCGGAATCCACAGATCTTATTCCTTTTCCCACTACTGAGGATGAAGGCCCTGCAACCATAGAGCTACAGAAGGCACACTTGTTGCCTTGTCAAAAGAGCACAGTGTTAATTGCCCTTTTGGGGGACAGTGAAAAAACAAGTCACTCTTACATTGTAACTAAAGGCTAGTGTGTCCTACTGCATGGCTAACATGAAAGGACGGGTCACGCTATGGGGCTGGCCGAAGAGCCTGTTACGTTTTGTTCCTACAATGGCTCCCCCATTGTGTGTGGTTGTCTTCAACTTCATTTGAAACAATTTTTGTTAGACGTATTGTGACAGTTGTCATATCAGCATGCATTTTAAAAAAACCTTAAATTGGTGAATTTTTGTGCAGCCATTTTCATATTCAAAATGGAGAAAATATGCAACATTTTCAGCGTATTGTGCTTTATTATTTCTAGTAAGGTAAACACACAACTGAAACGCAAAAAAAAAAAAAATAGATTTGTGTAGTGTACGGAGAGGGTGCTATGACTGATCAAACATGTCGAAAGTGGTTTGCGAAGTTTTTTGGTACTGTTGACATTTTGGCCAAAATGTTCTTTGCTGTGCGGTAGTCTTAATGTTTCGCAGAACCTCTGGCCTCTACCGACTAGGAGCGAATAGTGGAAGATTGCTGATATACTCAAAATATCCAAATCAATAACGTCATTGGTGAAAATGAAAACTGTGTCTTTTATTTTATGGAAAAAACAGTACGGACTTTTTGGCCAGCCCAGTAAAGGTAACCAGAGTTACAGAGAGGAACAATAAGTGACCAATGCCAACACAGAGCAAGCATAGATAACAAGTGAAGGTTGGAAAACACAT
This sequence comes from Mormoops blainvillei, assembly GCA_004026545.1. Taxonomy (NCBI): domain Eukaryota; kingdom Metazoa; phylum Chordata; class Mammalia; order Chiroptera; family Mormoopidae; genus Mormoops; species Mormoops blainvillei. Next base: position 97,896 of record PVJD01005616.1, on the reverse strand, counting down.
TCAATTTCACGTTAAGTCAAAGATGGACTAAAACGCTATTTTACACTTTCAGTTTGAAAACAATTATTTGCAATGAAATAGTATAGAGCGACAGAATATTTAAAAAAACTACAACGTTAACAATATGGACAATCTCATAAACACAAGGTTGTATGAAAGATTTCAGGAGCAAAAGAGGACAGACATGATGATTCCATTTAGATAAGTGCATATAGTAGATATCAGTGCTGTTATAAGTTACAATAATAGTTAATCTTTGAAATGTAAATAACAATGGGCACAAGGAGAGCTTCCCAGGGTGCTGACAGCGTTCCAGTGCTGGAACCAGGGCTGGTTCCACCAATATCAGTTTGTGAAAATTCTTGCAAGTGTGAGCTTCTGATTTGGTCAGTTTTCTTGTGTACGTTAGACTTTGACAAATATCAATGACAAAAAAAGCAGTGTTGTTGAAACATCAACTAAACAGGAAAAGTTAAACTGGTAGGAAAAGAAATTGCAACTGTTGTTCTGGTGAGTAATCACTAATTAGTCTTAATTGCTCATATTCATCATCCCAGTAATTCTTATCCAAAAAAATCCTTCCAAGAAATAGGCCACAAATCCTAATAATGGGGTTGGCAAAGTAGGTTTACAGTTGTGAGTGCATGAAACACAGTTTATTCTTGTATTTTTATGAATTTATTATTGTATGATTTTCCAACTGTAAACCTACTTTTCTCCACTCCTGTATTTAGATTAATACATATAACATATATTTTTTAATGTACATGCATTGCACATGAAACACTACTCACACACACATCTACTCATCACAGTACATTTTATAAGAATAAAAATTTGAAAGCACTTCAAATGTCTATAGTGGCATATAATTTAAATTAATTATGATGTAGCTATAAAATGGACTGATAAATGGTATTTAAATGCATAGCTAAGGGAAAGGAACAGGTTAGAGAATGTTATAACAGTATATAGAATCATAATCACGTTTTCAAAACAAAAGAAAAAGAAAAAGGATTTGATGGCATAGCTAACACTAACAGTGGTGCTCACTGGTGGTATGATTATAGGTTATTTCTTTTATTTTAATTCTGTTTGTCTTTGTTTTCCAATGTCTCCAATATGAATGTTAATTATTATACATTTAAGGAGAAAAAAATAAGGTTTCTGCAAATTTTAACCTACCATAGAATGATAGTAAATAAATGAGAATAAGCACAGTTAAAACCAAGATGCTGAATTTCTTAACATCATTATTGTGCATCTAATTGATCACTCCAGGGTTTGAGACTGCAGGGCTAGTCTGCATATCTGGTAATGGCTGAAATTATCTGGGTGAAAGTCTACCTGGAAAATGGCTTTTTCTCTTGTCTGGTATCAGATTAGCTCTAGACATGGATTGTCTTTCAGTAAGCCCTTCACAAATTAATTAATTATAAAAGCAATATGTGGATTTAAAGTTTAAAGAAGCAAATTTTAAAGAGTTTATTAAAGTTTATCACATTACCTGTGAAGGAGAATATTAAGATATTAGTTCCTTTTAAATTTTCTCAAAAGAAAAAAAGAAAGAAAAAGAAACAACCCAGTACTTTAACAATGTTTCTTTTTACAGAATATCCCCTAAATCCTATCCTCTTAAATGTGCAATTCTCTTACCCAGAAATAAAGATCTTCCCAATGTATAACATGACCCACATAATAATTTTAAAATGTTGATTTTACTATGTATGTTTTCTCTACATCTGTTTCCCTATCCCATTAGAAATGATAGGTAATATGATATAAATTAGTTCTTAACAGGGCGAGAAGAAAAAAAAAATTCTGCTCTTCAATTCTGTATGGCAAACAGAGGGAACACATTTGTAATTTATTATCAAAATCATGGTATTAAAGTAAATGCTGTTACATGTATTGTACCATGTAATATATTTTTAAAAGTATGCTATGGGTCATGTAGCTGATGTAATCATACAAGAGATTATCTGCATTAAAAAAATGTATTCTTAGGAAGACACTCCCTTTCTCAATGCTCCAACATAAATCAGTACTTTCAGATTTCCAGGTTCCTGGTGTGAGTGTGAGAGTGTGTGTGTGTGAGCACACCAGCACAGGCAATGTTTTGTGCCATAAAATGCAAAAACAGAGCCTTTGCTTTTTGTTTTGGAGAAAAGAACATCTTTAAAAGAGTAACCACATGGTGGCAATGTAGTTCCAAAATCCACCGAGGTAAAGTCAAACATTTACATCTCCATTGTGTTCCAGCTCAAGAAAATGGCAAACCTGTAAATAAATAGCTTTATGTAATTCAAATAAATATTTCCTTTAAAATAAGAAAACATTTACAAAAGGTCCATAACACAAACTCTGGTTCAGTGTATCCAGTATATACTTTTTATTCTTCCTTTAACTTGAACTTGTTTATTAAGCCTGTCCTATGTGCCAGGGACTTAGAATACATACAATGTCCTATACCTCATGAAGCTAAGCATTAGAAATTAAAATCGCTATATATTTTGTCTGTCAAAGCTACTGAGAAGTAGCTTATTATTATCAAATGAGAAAAAATTCTCTTCAGAGCTCAGGGAACTAATTCTCCCTAAAACAAAATAAACCCAGAACTCAAAAGGACTGAAGTATCCTTGGCTCCTACTTTTCTCAAAGCTCATGATGAAAACTATTAACCTGGTAACCCAGGATATGTTAACCACGGTGAGTTCATTTAGTATGCTCTGTCTGCCTGAGCTCTCCAGATATGTGCTTAGAGTTAAGCACTGAGGAAATAGATAAAATACTAGTGGCTGCTTTTTCTGAAAAATAAAAAAAAAACTGGCTGTAGGCAGATCATGAACATGTTGCTCTGTATTAGAGCCTTAGATAAGTTCTAAGGAGTATTAATTGTGTATGGTGCTTAGATGCCCAGACCAGGCCAGTATGGTAACCAAAAGAAAACTACTATCTCGACTTTCTCTTGATGCTATCAGATCTTATTTCCAAAACAAAACTGAGAAATAAGAAGAGTAAAAAAATCATTTTGCAAAATTTATAATCTTTAATATATTCAGGATTTCACAGTATTTAATGAAATCTAAAGTTTTGGGTACTAAGGATACTAAAGTCTCTAGGATCATACACATTTTTGGTAATGCTGTCTTTTGAAATTACAGCTATGTTTTTTACCCTTGAAGATCAAATCTTTATTCAAAAGTCTGTAATAATGTTAGATTTAATTTTAAATAAAAATTTTTCTGATAGTGGAAAATATTCATTTTTGGCTTTTAAAACAATTGTTAAAAAGATTTTATTTATTTTTAGAGAAAGGGGGAGAGAGGGAGAAAGAGAGGGAGAGAAACATTGATGTGAGAGAGAAACATGGGTCAGGTGCTTCTCTCATGCACATGCACTGACTGGGGATTGAACCCACAACCCAGGTGTGTGCCCTGACTGGGAATCGAACTAGTGAACTTTAGCTTCATGGGATGTTGCTCAACCAACTGAGCCATACCAGTCCGGGCAAAATTCATTTTGGATTTAAGTTACTTAGAGGGAAAAGGCAAATATTCATGGATGAAAAAAATACTGAAAATATGCTCATTTTAAAATTATTTTTCTCCTCAGTTTGTTCCTCATAGCCAATATGCCCTCCAACAGAGGACTGCAATTATCCATATATGAAGTACTTTTCCAATGGCCAGGCCAGATATCACTAATGGGTGACAGCACTCTTTCCAATAACCTCTGCTGTTGCCTTGAGATGCTTCTCAATCAGTTACTAAATATTGAGTTATAGTACCAGCTAAGAAGGATTCCTTCTTGCTATTCATATCTGTTTTGAAAATAATATTATGCTATATAAGCCACAGATAATGAACAGTTGGCATACATGAATAAAGCCCAGTGTTTTAATAAACTGAAGTATTGACTTCCAGCCAAGATGGAGGCATAGGTAGATACATTTTGCCTCATCACACAAACAAAGAAGGACAACGACAAATTTAAAAACAAAAACAACCAGAAATGCTAGAAAATCAAACTGTATGGAAGTCCGACAACTAAGGAGTTAAAGAAGAAACATTGATCTGGATGGGTAGGAGGGGCAGAGAGGTCACAGCAAGGTGGTGGTTGGCAGTCCCACATTTGCATATGGATAAACGGCGAGGTCCAACAGGGGAGCAAGACAGACCATGCAACCCCAGGTTCCAGCCCGGAAAAGGAAATCCTCAAAACCTCTGGCTGTAAAAACTGTGGGGGCTGCGGTGGCAGGAGAAACTCCCAGACTCACAGGACTGTTTGTTGGAGAGATCCACAAGATCCTAGGACATACACAAGCCCACCTACCTGTGAATCAGCACCAGAAGGGCCCAAATTGCTTGTGAGTAGTGGGGGAAGTGACTAAAAGCCAGCTGAGAGCTGAGCAAGCAGCATTGTTCCCTCTCTGACCCCTTCCCACATACAGCACAACAATGGCAACGACAGGCGTCGCCCTGCCTTGGCCAATACTTAAGTCTCTCCCCCTTACAATGTAACAGGTGTGCCAAGACAGAGAAATACGGCCCAAATGAAAGAACAGATCAAAACTCCAAAAAAAGAAATAAGTGATGAAGAGATAGCCAACCTATCAGATGCAGAATTCAAAACACAGGTAATCAGGATGCTCACAGGAATGGTTAAGTATGGTCACAAATTAGAGGAAAAAGTGAAGGCTATGTGAAGTGAAATAAAGAAAAATATATGGGGAACCAACAGTGAAGGGAAGGTAACTGGGACTCAAATCAATGATTTGGAGCAGAAAGAAGAAATAAACATTCCACCAAAAGAGAATGAAGAAAGAAGAATTCAAAAAAATGAGGAGAGGCTTAGGAACCTCCAGGACAACTTTAAACATTCCAATATATGAATCATAGCGGTGCCAGAAGGAGAAGAGGAAGAGCAAGGCATTGAAAACTTATTTGAAAAAATAACGAAGGAGAACTTCCTCAATCTGGCAAAGGAAATAGACTTCCAGGAAGTCAGAAAGCTCAGAGAGCCTCAAAGAAGTTGGACCCAAGGAAGCACACACCAAGGCACATCATCATTACATTACCCAAGATTAAAACCAAGGAGAGAATCTTAAAAGCAGCAAGAGAAAAGGAGACAGTTACCTACAGAGGAGTTCCCATAAGACTTACCAGCTGATTTCTCAAAAGAAACCTTACAGGCAAGAAGGGGCTGGAAAGAAGTATTCGAAGTCATGAAAGACAAGGACCTACATCCAAGATTACTCTATCTAGCAAAGCTATCAGCTAGAGTGGAAGGGCAGATAAAGTGCTTCCCAGACAATGTGAAGTTAAAGGAGTTCATCATCACCAAGTCCTTATTATATGAAATGTTAAAGGGGCTTATCTAAGAAAAAGATCAAAACTATGAACAGTAAAATGACAACAACCTCACAACTATCAACAACTGAACTTAAAAAAAAAAAACCCAAAAAACAAAAACAAACTAAGCAAACAACTAGAACAGGAACAGAATCACAGAAATGGAGATCACATGGAAGGTTATCAGCAGGGAGGGAGTGGGGGAGAATGGGGGAACAGGTACAGGGAATAAGAAGCATAAATGGTAGGTACAGAATGGGGGAAGGGTAAGAGTAGTATGGGAAATGGAGAAGCCAAAGAACTTATATGGATGACCCACGCACATGAACTAAGGATGTGCGGCATGCTGATGGGAGGAGTGCAGGGCAGAGGGGAATAAAGGGTAGAAAAAACTGGTGCAAATGTAACAGTATAATCAATAAAATATACTTTTAAATAATAATAATGAACTGAAGTATCTGTACATACCAAAATTGATATGTAAATAATAACAGGCCTACAGACTATTGTGGGGGGATAACTAAGCTAATGGTGAGTGATTGCTAATGCTTTCATATAACATCTCTCGTCTTAGAAAGGCTTTCCTATATACTTCATTTCTCCTTGCTTATCACATCCAGTGAGATGTTCTTCGCTTCGTTTAACATATTTCAAATTGAGATAGTGATGGGAGTGTGTACATAGAAGGGGTGGTAAAAAAGTAGCAAAACACAGAAACAAAGGAGATTCTTAATTTTAGTAAAACTAAGAAGACAATAAATACTATTAGTGAACATTTATTAAATGCTTATTTTGTCACAGGTGTTATACCATATGTTTCCCTTATACAAAATCACTGTAAAGTAAGTACTAATACATGCCTACTTTACTGATGAGGAAACTGAGACTGAGAAGGCAAGTGTTATTTCCTGCTTTAGGCAGTTAGCATGACACAGAGGAAGAATGCAAACCCAAGTTACCGACTGTGGGCTACTGAACGACAGTAACAGTTAACATTTAATGAGCTTAGCTACATGCCAGACACATTACTAAACACGGATTATTTCATTTGACCCATATAAAAACCCCAGGGGGCGGGGTGTCAGTTAGGAAGAGGGTACTGACAAATCAAAGACTTCATTTTCTCATGAGTCTTCAACTTTCTGAAAAGTTTCTGTACAACTTAGCAACACTATCAAGAGACTTGAGAAAGTAAATGGTTGGTGTCCCAGTGATAGGATTTCTAAGAAGTTAACCTGAGAAAATAACCAGAAATGTTAATATAAGTTTATGTTCAAGGATGGATGCTCTTTGTAGTGCTATTTATAGCAGTGGAAAATGCCCGTAAGTTAAATGTTCAACAAGAGAGAAACAGTTCACAAATTATGTAAGAAAGACTATTATGAAGCAATTAAATATTTTCAAAGAATATTTAATGGTATGAAAAATGAGGATATGAAAATGGAAAATTAGAGGGCAGAATACTGTTTGGAAGGTATTATTTGCCTCTAGGTTTTTAAAAATATATAATATACACATATACACACACACACACAGTCATGTAATTAGGACAAAGGAACCTCATGTAAATGTACGCTTTTCTTTCCCAGTCATTCCCTTCTTATACCAATTAAAATATCTCCAAAAGTAGACTGGTCTTGCTCTATTTTCTCATTTCTTGGACTCAATTCAAATTCTGCAGATGATTCCTCTCAGAATCATCTCCTTTCGCCTGTTCTTGAGTGTATATTGCCCCTACACTTCTTTAGTAGGCATCCATTCTCTCTAATCTATTGGCACAAAATATTTGGACGTGTTGTCCTGAAACTTAAATGAGCATAAGAGTTTACTTACTGTGTCTGAGGTGGGGCCTGAGCTTCTACATTTCTAGCAACTCCCACATTACACTGAAAACGCTGAGCCCCAGAACATACTTGAGTGGCAACAGATTAACTTGTTCCAGGAAACATCTGAGGTGTCAACATGCCCTGTTCCAGCTGCCACAACGGCTCCCTCCTGCCTTGTGCAGCTCTTCTCAGAGTGAGACCATCCAAGTGACAGAATAACTTGAGGTCCTTGTTTAAAATGCAGCTATCTGGGCTTTTCCCCCAAATCTGAATTTTTTTCTTCTAAAGCCAAAGTGTGTGCATGGTTGTAAACTCCAAGGTGAATTTTATGGATAATAAAGTTTGAAAATCTCTAACTTTTTTATTTAACTGCTCATCTGTGGCTCTGTACCAGAAATCTGTTTCCTCTTCTTCCAGGACTCAGCTAGCTGACCCAGCCAAGCTGCCCTTGTGGTGAGGTGTGGCTGTGTGACTGTCGGTTAGCAAATGGTGCGTGAGCAAAGTGATGCAGGCCATTTCTAGAGCAAGTCTTTTCAAAAACCATGTCTTCTTCTTGTTTAAGAGTCAAATGCAGATGACAGTGAGACCTCCGAAAACGGTGAGCCACAAAATCGAAGGAAGCTGGGTCCCTGAGTGACTCCCTGGAGGAAAGATGCTCACTGGCAGGACTGTGTGCAGTGGTCTGTCTAATGAGTAAAGGACAAACATTCACATGTTGGAGATATTATTTACTCTGGGGTGTACTGTTCTATCAGCATAGCCAATTAGAACTGATATGCACACTGATATGGTTGAACTGAAATCTGACATTTTTGCTAGCTATTTTCTATTCTATCTGTTATTTGCTTTGTTTTCCTTTTCTACTTTCTCATTTGTTGATCATTTTTGATTCAATTTTTTTATCTCTTCTATTGACTTAATATTTCTACCTCTTCTTCGAATTTAGTCTATTGTTTACAATGTACATCTTTAATAATAGTGTACCTTCAAATATCTAAGCCATGTTTAGGGAAGGACCTACCAACAGTGTATTCTCAATTAGTTCCTTCAATCCTCTGTCCTATCGTTTCCCTCCCTTTTACATATATAAACCCACAATACATTGTCACTCTTTTTGCTTCAGGCAGTCAGGCAGTTATTTCTTACAGCAATTAAAAGTAATAAAAAATTAATTTTATCTTGATTTATTTCAATTCTGAGTTCTCTGAAGAAACTTGTCTGGAATAAAAATAGCAGAGATTCAAGTCCTGGTGTTTGGTGAATATCACATTTTGGAGGTTAGGATAAGGAAGGTGAATTTGTGAAAGAGACAAGTTTAAGGAGGAAATTCAATGTCACAAGTCAGGGTGACAAAAGTTTTTCTAAATACTTGCACTTAACAGTAATTAAAGCTTGTAAGTAGTTAAGGAAAATTACAGCTGAGAAAAATCCACCGGATTTATGCCACGGACAAATTTTGAAGTGGGTCATTTCAGCAGAGACAGGATGAGGAGTGCTGGAGATAGATTTAAAAACAAATGTAGAGCATGTAGCCTGGTACTTAAGAGATCTGTTTCAAGAGACAGACTTCTGTTTGAACTTGCTCTGACACTCGTTAACTGTGACCTTGATATTGTTGCTTTACCTCCCTGTTGCCCCAGCTGTAAAGCTTGTTGAAGATACAATGAGAATCTTCCAAGGAAATCATTTATTCCATATCTTGGCACTTAACACCCAATAAATCTGGCTTTAACAAGCATTTGACAAAAGGAGAGAGGCAGGCAGAGGACCTGTGTGTGAAATAAAATGAAGAAGAAAGTTGGGGCAGAATTTGGGGTGAGTTCACGTGAATGAAGAGATATGCGAGATAGGTGAGTTATGCCAGTTGGAAGCCATAAAGGACAGAGCTAATTAAATGAGTAAAGAATGATGCCACACACAGAAGAAAAAATTAATAGAGATAAACTTAAAGGTAGGGCTAAGCTTGAGATTAGGGCAGAAACATGGCATTGAACCAGGAAATTAGTTGAGAAAACTGTCCTTGAGGTAGAATGAAAGGAGAGGACAGACAGAGGTGCAGATATATGTTAAAGGAACGATGAGACCCTTAAGCTTCTGAGGAAAATAAATGCTCAGTCTTCTCAAAAACCTAGTAACTGAGTTCTGCTGAGAGTCCTGGAAAGAGTCGAACATCTTTCTAGTTCCCTGACACTTGCTTCTCTTGGACCAAGCCTTATGGGCTCTCTCAGTGCTCTTCAGTGTATGCAGAAAGAGAGATGGATGGAAATAATGGCGTTGAGGGTGAGTAGGAGAACAGAAAGCCGGTCAATAAGTAACACTGTGTAAATAAATATTTTGTACCTACAAAGGTGAAAGTCATCATGTATTATTCATAAATATCTGCAAATCATATTTTTACAGTCAGATAATTTAGTCAGTCCTTTACATGGTTAATTAATTGATGTTAAAACCCCCAGGGCATTTTAGGGAGTTACCAAAAGCCACAGAGTTCTCGAATTGAAGAGATGAAGCTAGAACTTAGCCCTTCTGTTTCCAGGATTTCACTGATAAGAAGTAAGTGACTCTCAGTTCCAAAATGGATGTTAGTGGGAGGCCTGCTTTTATGAAAATACAACTGAATGGTTAATAAGCAAAACAAAAACAAAAACAAAACAAAAATCAAAAAAAACTATTAAAAGAAAAAATTAAAAACACAGTAGTGCTGACAAAGAATTAACAGTGTTATCAACACTTAAAAACCAGGGAGGACTTGTGATAATGGGAGGACTGCATTAAATTAAAAAAAAATAAAATAAAGCAGCGAGCAATATATTAGCTTCACGAGGTCAGGAACTTCAGTCTATCTCATTCATATACCCTCAGCATGTGGCATAGTACCTAGAACATAGCAAGATACTATTCAAATACTTTAAAAATAATCAAACAAATGGTGCATAGAAAAATAATGCATGTAATACTAAGACCAGGGTGCAAGTAGGTCTATACAGAATAACAAATTTACTTGATACAATTGAATCAGAGCCACAGAACTACATGATAAGGATGCCAAAATAAATAAAACCTGTTAGTGGATCACTATTTTGTTTGCTCCCTAAACCTGCTTCTTTTAGAAGTGCCTTATAATAAAATGGGTTTCTGGAAACTGTCTTTTCTTTGTTTGTTTTCTCAGCAAGTTTTTATTAATCCTGGCTGCAGCTGGTTGGACCTGCACTGGGTCAGTCACAGGGTCTTTCCCCAGAGTTTGGAGCATCAACAAAGACAGAATCTATCACTCTCAGAGGGGAGATGTACAGCATACGGCTGTAGATAAGCCATTGTTTTCATGAGCGATGGGGAGCAAGGTAATTTTGTCTGTAGTAAAAGGTAAAATGAAGTATAATTGAACCAGAAAAGTGACACCTGAATTCCAGTTAGCTTTTCTGAATTCCAGTCAGTTTTCAGTCCTTCCTGAGACCAAGTTTTGATTTTCTTCCTACCTCTGTTTTTAAAGTAACATTTAATGAGAGCTGTGCCACATGCATTTAACCACCCAATGATCCCAGGAAATAAGTACTATTATTATTATCCTTATTTTATAAATGAGGAAACTGAGTCACTGAATATTTTATATAATCACACATAATGTCACATATTCGATAAGTGATGAAAGCTGAGATTCAGAATCAGGTGTAAAGGCTTCCAAGTCTCTGCTCTTCATTTGTCTGTATACTTCCTCTAAGAGGTTTCCATGAGACATCTTGGTGTTCTCATAATAGTCTCCTTTTTGCTTAAGGTAGTTCAAGTTGTACTGTCACTTGGAAATAAACATTAGTAACTAATACATCATTAAGTTAATGACCTGGCAGAGAAGATATTCATAACTACAATGAGCTATAATACAAGGTAGAATGTGGTAGCTATTATAAGAAATATAAACAAAGCTATTCAGACACACTAGCGATGTGGTTTCTATATTTTGTAGTGGAGCAAGAAAGGAGAGGGAGGGGGAGTAGTTTGGCTCTGAATTGGGCCTTGAGAGATGTCCAAAAGTGGGGGAATGAATATTGTACAGAGAGGAAACATTGAGAGAAGACATGATAAAGAGGCCAAGGACACACTGAGACTTCAATGCAACTTTTGTAAGGACAGTTGGGGTGTGGACGAAATGCAGGTCCTGATCGTGAAGGCCTTGACCACCTTTTCAGAGGGTATGAGCTTTATTCTCCAGGAAATAAAGGTCTACTGAAAGTTCATAAATAATCACGTCATCATCAGAATTTTGTTTTACTCAGGTTGTGTTAGCAAGGGAGCAAAAATTGAGAGGGCTAGATGGTTGGGAAATATGTAAATAGAAATATTAGTTAGAAAGCTAGATGCAGCAGAAGGAATACTAATATTTTAAGGAATAAATTTGAGATATATTTGAGATAAAATATTATCTAGATCAATGAGGAATAATGGGAGAAAATGGGGTTATTAACAAAAGTACTGTGATTTCTAGTTTAACAAGTAAGTGGGGAATGACCTATTACCTGGAATGGGTTACAGAATCAACTCCAGTGAAAGGTAGAAGTTGTTTCATTAAAAATCATTATATAGAAAACCAGATAGTTAACACATGATGTTTTTTACAGCATACCTTAAGTTTGAAACTAACACTAATTCATTTTTTTTTAAAATCTCTCATTGCATACCCATTTCCACTAGCTCTTTTACATCTGGGATGATTTCATAGCTTCGGGCATGTTCTAATTCATAGTTAAGCCCTCTTATAATCCAAAACACTGGTCTCCATTGAGCGGTAAAATAATTTAAAAAGATACGACAACATGCTTCCTGAGTCTCTAAGAAGAGTCCAAGGCTCCTCCTCTGTGCTGGGTGCGGTGGGGATAATGAGTGATAGGAATTTTACGTAGGTTTTCGGTGAACCCTAGAACAGAGAATACTGGTCCTGCTTCCAAAGTTGTGTACTGGAGTTGAATCCAAGACTCAGAAACTCATGTCCCGCTGGCTGAGATGCCAGGGCAGCAAAGGCAAAGTGACGTACCTGGCAAGTGGGACTCAAGGCAACTTCAAAGACAATAGGGCATTCAAACCTGTCACAGGAAGCATACGACAGTGCCACACTTCCACCAGTAGGGTTGAGACATGAAGGAACTAGAATCATGACTAGGAAGGTGCCCAGAGTATGGGCCAATAACCACAGATCCCGGTGAGGGGACCTTCTTCACAAGACCAGAGGCTGAATGGCATGGCAAGCTCCACCTCAGACCTCTGGAAACTAAGAATACCATCAGACCAGGGAGCCCTTGACTAATGGCGTGATGACACTTATACTCACTTCAAACTTAGCGCACTCTTGGGAATGCGGGAAAAGAAGGTCAGGAGAAACTTGAGACACTTTTTTAAATGAGGAATGACTAAGCTGATTAACACATACAGGGTCTGGCAGAAGTAATGCCTGCTTGAGTGTGGTTGGTAGGGTAATAATATGGGTATAATAATTTGTAGCTTTAAACATATCACCTAAAATGTCACATGGTGTGCTTGAGTATGATATTGTTATGTTAGAGAATTACATGCTTATGATTTCGTAATTAAAGATTTTGTCATAGAAGAAGGGCGTTACTTATGGTGGACCCCTGTATATTCAGCCATTTATTAGGAGATATTTATCTGGGGGCATTTAAACAGGAGGAGTCATTAAACTGGACATTGTCATATATTTAAAAATCTATAGAGTTTAAAATATCTTACAATATTGTATCACTGTATGGGTATTGCCACTCAACTTCTTATTGTTCATTTGAAATAACTAAAGTTCAACTTGATTTCTAAATAACTTACCAAGGACCTTGTTTACTCTAGGTCCTTGGTACCTTGATCAGAATATCTCATAAGATATTAATGATAACAATAGTATTAATTTTTCTAAGCAGTGAGTACAGCTTGAAAGTAGAAAGTTTAGTATACATGAAATCAGAATGGGTTTTTCTCCATTTCAAGCCAATTATTTAAACAAGGGAGGAAAAACAAAAGTAGATATAATTAGTTAAATACATAAGAGATGAGGCAGGTTTAGAGGAAGCCAACATATCTGGAAAACATGATACAACCAACAGTTGAGGCAGTTGTGGGCATTTATCTTCGATAAAATTCAGAGGTAGGTAATGGAGTTACAGAGCCCAAGGTGAGCATGTGGTCAAGAAAGTAGACACATTCTGTATTGTTCTGGAGGAAACCAGAGGTAGACTACGCTCGATTAGAAGGGATAATAACTCTTTCGCCATTTAATGCTCCCCAAACTTAAATAGGTTAACTCTCAAAATAATGACTTCTTTGCTTCCAAAAGTATTAAAATACAATCTAAATCTATATAGAAAAAAAATCCCTCTACAGTGAGTGAAGTTATTATCTTTTTGATGGCCTCTAGAGTTTTAGCCAACCTTAAGGCTTTCTATAAACATGAGTTGAATTTAGTTTGTTCAATAACATGTAATTACGTCATAAAGTTATGAACATAGACAGATAAAATTAAACTATTAAGGGCTTTTTCTATTGTAGTTGGAAGCAACACATTACTGAAGTTAAGTCCATTCCTTGGCATCTGAACTATGACAGGGAAACTCTTAGCAAAGACACAGTGATTTCTTGAAGGCAAAATGCAATAAGCCTCCAGATGGCGTGCGAATGTGATGTTCAGTGCTAATAGCCAAGAAAAAGTCATATAAAACATAGTTTAAAAAAAACAACACTTGTTGAAGAGTTTCCTGAAGGGTGCCAAACCCACACATATTTGATATTTGTGGCAAGGCCGCCCAATACCACCAGGGTTTCAAAAGCTTCCTCATGACCTGTAACATACTTTCTGTTTTACTTTAATACTCCCAATTACTCCAAATTCAATACCAAACTTAATTAAGAATAAAAAGATGATCAGACATCAACCTTTAGATATAGTCTAATTCAAGTTCTATTTTCCTCACTGACTAGAAAATATTCAGAAGAGAAAAATTAGATACGGGATATGTAGGAAATTACACAAAACATTTATCATGGAAAAAAACAGATTGATATGGCCAAACATCTAATCTGGCCAAGAATGAAAGTCTCTACAACTCTCACAACAGAACCAGAAAGGCACCATTTGTACCCTGAGTTGACAGTCCTATGACAGTCAAATGACTGTTCTGAGAGGGCTTGCATGTCCATCCCTTTCTTACTCCTTATTTCAGAGGACTGATCCCTCAGGCTGCATTCCCCAAACTCCCATGTCAGCTGGGCTCCTGCAGGGTCAGCCCATAAAAGGCTCTGACAGAGGAAGAAGCCAGAGTGCCCCCCACCCCCCGTCTCTGTATCTCCAGCACAGCCTCTTTCCTCTGTGGCTCCCAGTGCCATCTCGACCGTGGGCCAGCCCACCGTGGGTCTCCTGGTGACCGGATGCTGGGCTCCAGTAATCCTGCCCTTCCTTTGTTCATCCAGTTTAGGGACCTCACTGATGCTGCCGCAGTGGTTTCCTGCTGTTTCTAATCTCAGGGGCGCTGCCTAAAAAGTGAGGCACCCAGGATGCTAGATTTAAGGAGGCATTCACTCTAAGGATCAGCCCAAACAGAGTAAGCACCTGAGAATGAGTGCCTCCGAAATTTTGTGTCTAGGTAGCTGTTTTGCCCTGTCCCAAGCCAGACCCTTGCTCATCTCTGGGTTGCCTCATTGTTTAGTTTGAGAGTTCTCCCACAACCTGTGTAAATAGCTCTCTACATTCGGTTGCCTGTACTGTATGTCTTCTGCTTTCTGGCTGGATTGTGACAAGTCCTAGCATCCTTTTCACTGAGTTTAATCTTGAATTCATTTCTACCTAGCTCTTGTCAAAGGCAGATTCAGGAAAAAATTAAAAGAAGACACTTTAAGGAATAAACAGTCCATCCTCTTCTAAAAAATTGAGTTCTATCGTGTATCAATTTATTTTACCATAAAGACATAGAAGTGCATCTCATCAGCTCAGGCTCCTGCAAAGATGATTTACCTGAATCTCATTTAAAGGTTATTCTCTTTCATTTATTGATCATCATTACAAAATATTAAAAAATAAATGTCTTGTGATGGGGAATTTTTTCCCCATGTGTACCCTAAAAACTCCTGCTGGAGATACTGTCCATCAATTTTACTATCTTGCATCCTGTACTAATCAGGATGATTAGGTTGAATTATTTAACAACAGCAATAACAAGAAAGAGCAGAAATTCATTGGTTCGCTTAAGTCAAATGTGGAAGAACTTAGTGGAGCTGATCTAGGGAGCTGAGCCCTGCTTTACTCTCTCCCTCTCTCCCTCCACTTCTCTCTCTCCCTCCCTCCCTCTCTCCTTACTTTTCCCTCTCTCTTTCCTGCTCTGTCTACCTCTCCTCCTTTTCCATCTCTCCTTCCTTCCTTCCTCCCTCCCTCCCCTTCTTTTCTCTTTCTTTTCTTAGTTTTCTTTTTCATTGATAAACACTTCATTTATTTTTTATTTTTTATTTAATCTTTATTGTATTTTTTCCATTATCATTTAGTCCCCTTATATCCCCCTCCCCACAGCAGTCGCCACATTGTTGTCCATGTCCATGAGTCCTTTGCCCTTTTTGCTGTTTTCTTTATTTTTTTCTCCTCCCCTCATCATTTGTTTTCCATGTGTTGGTTTTATACTTTCATGTCTGCTATGACAAAGGCCACGGGGTTTTATATAAGAAAATCAAACACGTTTTTATGAGCTCGAACCAGAAAATTCTTGGGCAAAGGATCTTTATTGACCCATCTTGAATCACATGTTTATCTCTGGACCAGTTATTAAAGCCCAGTGCACTACAGTACAAAGAAGGCCAGCACTGGGGCAATGGGTCCACTCATATACCTTGGAGGAGTGTGTGTGTGTTGGGTGTAGGAGATTAGGACAGTGCTATAATTTCTAGCCTCTAACAAAACCCACATAGTTGGCCCTGGCCAGTGTGGCTCAGTTAATTGGTGCATTGTCCTGTTACCAAAAGGTTGTGGGTTCAAGTCCTGGTCAGGGCACATATATAGGTTTTGGGTTAGATCCACAGTCTGGGCACATATGGGGGGAAACTAATTGATGCTTCTCTCTTGCATCAGTGTTTCTCTCTCTTTTCTTCTCTTTCCAAAAGCAATGAAAAAAGAAAACGTCCTTGGGTAAGGACAGAAAAAAAATTTTAAAACACCCATATATTTGGAGTTGGGGAAGTTTCTTAGAAGGAGAGAAGTGTTATTTTGAGCAGACCAAGCAATAAACACTCACTAAATTCCTGTTGGAGAAACCACTTCCAAAACGAGGTCTGCCTGGAAAAAGTCCAGCCATTGTTAATATAAAGAGAATGGTTTGCATGACATCGATGTAACCTGGCAGCCAATGAGAGTGGATTGGAATGCACATGCATGAACAATGACAACTTCACTGTATTAGTCTCTGGGGGTGGTAGATACCATTGAGTGAGCATGTGTACTATGTGGTCATCATATTCAAAATCACCAAGCAAGTAGAGCAACGGACCTGAATCAAAGTTTGCCTTAAGTTTTAACATTCCTCTGCAGAAACTATTCAGATGATTCAAAAGGCTGAAGCTATGGACAACTGTGATTGGCAGCTTCATCACAACAGCGCTCCCATTCATGCATCACATCTGGTGCAGAGTTTTTTGGGAAACATCAAATCACTCAGGTGACTCGGCCCCCCAATAGCCGAGATTTGGCACCCTGTGACTTCTGTCTTTTACCAAAACTAAAATCATCTTTGAAAGGGAAGAGATTACAGACTGTCGATGAGGTTCAGGAAAACATGATGGGGCAGCTGACGGCGACTGGGAGAACTGTGTGAAGTCTCAAGGTGCCTACTGTGAAAGGGACTAAGGCAGCATTGTCCTATGTACAATGGTTCTTGTATCTTCTTCAACAAGTGTCTCTATTTTGCCCATATGTCTCTATGTGCATATTACATGGCTGGATACCTTCTGGATAGACCTCATGTTCTATATAAAGTTCACTATTATAAAAAGATTGACTAGTGTTAACCATGTCTTTGTTTTGGGAAACCTAAAACATATACTGCGAAGTAGTGGTAACTACTCATCCCATCATTAAACAAGTATTTGTTGAGTTCCTACATGGCCTGGGTTCAAGGTATACTATTGTGGAAAATAATTCATACAAACATCGTGCTCTCATAGACCCAGCATTCTGGTGATAGAGAAAAACAACGGTAAAATAACAGGATAAGAATAATGCAGAAAAACAAATGTCAGGAGAGAGAGGCCAACTTGCACCATGCTTTCAAGGAACATTGTTCTGATAAAGAAGTACTTGAGCTGGGACCTGGATGAAGAAGGAAAGTGAACTATGAACTTATCTGAAAGAATAGCGTTTAAGGCAAAAGTGAATGAGGTCAGAACAAACCTTTGAAAAGGAAGAAAGCTTGCTGTGTTTGCAGAGCAGTAAAGAGACCACTGTGACTGGTGTAGAGGGAGCCACAGAGCCAAGGTTAGAAAATAACATCAGGCAAGCAATAGGGCTAGATCTTGCAAACAAGTATATTTTAATCATGTCAGTATCACTAGTGTAGCACAGCGATTTTCAACTTTTTCATCTCATGACACACATTAAACAATTACTAAAATTCTACGGTGCACCAAAATTATATATTTTTTTGCCAATCTGACCAAAAAAAAAGGCAAAATTTGATACATTCACACCAGTTATTGTTGTGTTATCATTTTTTAAATTTGACAATCTAATGAAAAGAGGTCAGTGCTTCTGACTAAACAGTTAGGTATTGCATGTTTTAAAAATCCTTGCAGCACACCAGTTGAAAATCACTGGTGTAACAGATTGGAGTCTCAATCAGTATTTTGCAATAAATAAAAATAGAACAGAAAATATCTTTGGGCATTGCACTTACTTCCGTATCACAAAACATTTTGCTGTTTGATAAGCCACACTGTCTTGGACTAGTAAACCAAAAAGGGCTAGGAAGCATGTTATGAGCCAAAGCTCATATGAAGCTATGAACAAATCAATTGGGGCCATTTTTATGATTTCCTGTCAAATAAAATATGTTTACTTGAACAAAAGTTTCCTATAATCTATTACAGGAGGTTTTAGTTTCTTACTGGACAATACAATGTGAATTACATAAATGTCTATTAGTTGAACAAGTTCTAAAATTTCACAGGGAGACTTCCTCTTCTGTCAATTATTACAGAATGACAGCTCTTAACAGTACCTTCAGTTTTCTGTAACCTAAAGAGTAAATCAGGTAATCAGCCAGTATTTACTAGTTATTCACTTACAAAGAGCTTAACACACCAGTATATTTAAAACACAGTCCTTGACCAAAAAAAAATTTGTAATGCAGTGGAAAAGATCTGTTCATAGCAGAACAATTTACAATAGCCAAGAACTGGAAGCAGCCTAAGTGCCCAACAGTAAATGAGTGGATCAAAAAACTGTGGTACATTTACACAATGGAATACTACACAGCAGAAAGGAAAGAGTTCCTTCCTTTCGTGACAGCATAGATGGAACTGGGGAGCATTATGCTAAGTGAAATAAGCCAGGCGGTGAAAGACAGATACCATATGATCTCACCTATAAGTGAAACCTAATCAACAAAATAAGCAAAACATAACCAGCAATGTTGAAATAAACAAACCGACAGTAACCAGAGGGGAGGAGGGAAGGGGAAAACGGGAAAAGAAGTGGAAGGGTCATCAAGGAGCATGCATAAGGACCCATCAACAAAGCCAAATGGGGGAACAGATTGAGAGTGGGAGGTAGGGATGGGTGGGGCTGGGGAAAGTGGTGGCGGGAAAATGTTAAAAAAAAATAGGGGGAGGCTACGAATAGTATAGGAAATTGAGAAGCCAAAGAACCGATATGTACATCCCATAAACATGAACTAAAGGAGTGGGGATGATGGGATGGGGGGTGCAGGACAGAGGATAAAGGGGAGGGAAAAATGGGATAACTGTAATAACATAATCAATAAAAATATAAAAAAAGAAAAAAGAAAAAGAAAACTGATGGGACCACATTGCATGTTAAAAATGTTGAGAACTTTCCAATAATTATTAATAAAAGCAATAGCAACATCATTTATTCTAGAAAGAGGAGAAAGGAAAAGCATCTGTCCTATTTATTATTATTATTATTTATTCCCAGTATCTGTCACCATGTGCTGTACATACTGGGTATTCAATATATATTTTTTGAAGAAAAAAAAATCAGATGTCTATATGAATGCTTGAAATAAAAGGGCAACTGTGAGAAGTACTAATTCAGGTAAATTCGGAAAATATTATGAGTTCAAGGGAGAAGGAAATTATTTCAGGCTGGGGTAATCAAAGCAGATTTCATGGAAGAAATGGCATCTGAACTTTGCCGTGAAGAGTAGGAAGATTCTACAGAGTATGGAGCTTGAGGGAGCAGTCCTTAAGAGAAAAGTGAAAAAACAACATTAATGATTGAACTCGTTACTAAGTTTCCTGTTTACTGACATTTAACATGAGCCCTGACATAATGCTGAATCCCTCTGCTGTGTAGTACAATTTAGTAGACATATCCCAAATAGTATTTATTCTCTATTTTTAAAAACATATTTATTAGGTGGTTCCTATGCACAGTTCATTATGGGGGCATAAATAAGAGTAAGCTGCAGTCTTATAAATAATTCTAGATGCTTAATAGAATGAATTTTTAAGGTGGCAATTTATTATGTGTACACACACACACACACACACACGCACGCAATACTTTGTAAATTTCACCAGGTGCTACATTAATGACTGTGTTTAAGACAGTTACACATAAATATATAGAGAACTGCATAGCTACAGCTGTGTATGTGTGTGCATATATTTTAGCTGTATCCCATAATAATTTTAATTTAGTTTACTTTCATTACAGTTAATGTCTACAGAAGTACTACTGAATTTCTTAATAGAAGTATGTCTGTTGTTGCTCAGTATTTAGGCCAGTTCCTGATCTTATATCAATTACTCATATCATTGCACTTGTCCAGAAGGAATTTACATCAAAGTTTGAAAGCCATCTAACAAATGCATGCGTGCTTCTGTAATATACGCCTGTATTAAATTTTTACAGAAGTGGAACTCTTTCAGGCATCATATCTCACTAAGGATAAGAAACTTTACACAAAATGAAATACAACATAGTACAGTTGCCTATGCAAGAGAGTACTAGGTATTTATTTCAATAATGAAAAACCAAAAGTATTATTTTCAAGTTGATTTAGTCCTAAACCAAATCATTTTGGTACACAAATAAGTCATTGAAAGGCCACTGAAATTCACAGAAAGCACTTAAGCTTAATTTTACCTGTTTTTGTCCCTTTCACCAACCACATATAGTAAGTCCTCACTTAATGTCACCGATAGGGTCTGAGACATTAAGAGGAATGACATATAACAAAACCAGCTTTATCATAAGCTAACTGATCTATTCGAGTTTAGTTTCCAAGGGCATCTCATCAGTGTTATAAAGAAATGACATGGGGGAAAAATGGTGTTATTTAAGGACCTGCTATATTTGCAAACATTATTTGAAACCAGACAAGGTTTGGCAGAATGCAATAGAAAGATCTTTGGTTTTGCTTTCAGTTCTTTATTAACTGGATATTTGACTTTAGAAAAAAGTCACTTCACTTCTTTGGGCCCCACTTCCCACATTTGAAAAGTGAGCTGTTGAAGTAGTTCCCTTCAAAGTCTTACTTATAGAATACACACAAATATTCTTAAAGAGGAAGAAGAGAGTTCATGATTATTCTCCTGATTATAAAGGAAATGAGAGGTGTTGATAAAATGGTATTCAAAGTGCTAATACATATAACCTGCTACACATGGTAGGCAGGCAGTGTATAAAGGTTTGTTCATTAAAGGAACATATTTGTGCTTCTTATATATTATTATCCTGATGAAATATGACAATTAAAATGCATCTTTAACATAAAGAAAATAACATGTTTACATGCTTCTCAATACAAGGAAAGAGCCTCTTCTGCAAAGTCACAGTCTCAATTATTTTATAAGTCATAGATTTCTCTAGGAATCTGAAGAAAACATTCATCCATTTGCTAGAAATAAATTCTCGAAAAGACATGCTCAAAATTGTATATATAAATCTGATCCATGGGCAGAACACTTATCTAAAAGAAATATATTAAATTCACTTGTCACCCTTATCCAAGGGAGGAAAAACACTCTACTGTTACTTGTGAGCTCTGTAGCCCATGTATCTAAACATTTTTGTGTCAGCTAGTGTTTTTTAACCCGGCAATATCTGAAATTTAGTATAAAGATAAGTTTTAATGTCAACATTCCTTATTTATTGTTACAACACTGGTAACATTTATCTGACCAAGTAAAGTTAAGTAGGAAATCTCTATGAGACATATAAAATACAAGATGTAATATCTTCTCATGAGAAACAACTTAATGTGTTTTATTAAGACTTTTGCCCTTACAGTGCTGCTACAGGATTTGAAACCAAAATCATTCAACTCTATACTCCAAATATAAAAAAAAATTAAAATAAAATATAACCTAATGTATGCAATCTATTCTGTGGGGTTTTTTTTGGCCTGCCATGTAAACATCATAAAGAATAATGACCCACTATATTTTTTAGTCATCTAGACATTCTTTAAGGCAATAAAGATTTTTTTTTTGAGTAAATGGTTTTTTGGACAAAAAAAGAAACATGTGGAACACATTCCTTAGCTTTCTGAAATCTCTGTGTGTGATACATGTACAGTATTTTAAAACTTTCAAAAAATGAAACAAGGCAAATCACATAGTAATTCTCCAAATAAATAATACTGTACCTACCAAATGCTACTGCTATCAAAAAGGTTTAGGTAGTATTTTGATGCCTACTAATCAGTCATGGGGGAAGGGCTAAACCCAAATATGTGAAGGTTGCAAATTTTGTACTTCTTACACCCTTCACCTTTTCACCCAACCCCTCAACGTCTCTCACATCTAGCAATCATTAATTTGTTTTCTGTGTATATGATTTTGTTTCTGTTTTATTGATTCATTTTATTTTGAAGACTTCACATATAACTGAAATCATATGGTATTTATCTTTCCCTGTCTGACTTATTTCATTAGCATAAGACCCTCCAGGCCCATCCAAGCCGTTGCAAATGGCAAAATTTCATGCGTTTTTATTGCTGAGTAATATTCCATTGTATATATGCACTGCTTCTTCTTTATCCATTTGTCTATTGATGGACACTTAGGTTGCTTCCATATCTTGGCAATGCTGCAACAAACAGGGATGCGCACATCTTTCCCAATTAGTGATTTGGATTTCTTTGGCTAAATAGCCAGAAGTTGCTGGGTCATAAGGCAGTTTGATTTTAATGTTTTTGAAGAATCTCTATTCTGTTTTCCATAGTGGTTATACCAATATACACTTACACCAACAGTGCACTAGGGCTCTGTTTTCACCACATCCTTGCCAACACTTATTTGTTGATTTCTTGATGATGGCCATTCTGATAGATGTGAAGTGGTATCTCATTGTGGTTTTTATTTGCATTTCCCTGATGATTAGCGATGCTGAGAATCTCTTCAAATAAATGTCTATTGGCCCTCTGTATGAATGTTTATTCAGGTCCTCTGCCCTTTTTTAAATCAAAAATTTTTTTGGTGTTAAGGCATATGAATTCCTTGTATAGGATTGGATATTAATCTCTTATGGGACATATCACTAGCAAACATCTCATACCATTTAGCAAGTTGCCTTTTTGTCTTGTTGGTTTCCTTCCCTGTGCAAAAACTTTTTGTGTGATGTAATCCCATTTGCTTATTTTTTTGTTTTTTTCCCTTGCCTGAAGAGACATATCAAAAAGAATATTACTAAGGATGATCAAAGAGTTTACTGCTTATGTTTTCTCTAAGGAATTTTATGGTTTGGGGTCTTACATTTAAGTCTTAACAATTTTTTTTAATCCTCACCCCAGGATATGTTTAATGATTTTTAGAAAGAGAGGCAGGGGCTGGGGAGGGAGAGACTGAGAGAGAGGTAGACCTCAATGTGAAAGGGACACATAGATGGGCTGCCTCCTGTATGTACACTGATTAGAGGTCTAACCTGCAACCTAGGTGTGTGCCCTGACTGGGGACCAAACCCACAACCTTTTGGTGTATGGAACAATACTCCAATAAACTGAACCATCCAGCCAGGGCACATTTAAGTCTTTAACTCATTTTGAGTTTATTCATATGTAAGCTGTTATAAAATGATCCAGTTTCATTCTTTTGATAACATCATTTATTAAAGAGACTGTCTACCCCATGGTATATTCTTGCTTGCTTTGTCGTAGATTAATGGACCATGTAGGTGTGGGTTTATTTCTGGGCTCTCTATTCTGTTCCATTGATTTATGTGTCTGTTTTTTTATGCCAATGTCATGTTGTTTTGATTACTATACTATATAGTATATATACTATAGCCTTACAGTATAGTTTGATAGCAGGTAGCATTATACCTCCAGCTACGTTCCTCTTTCTCAACATGGTATTGGCTATTTTGAATCCTTTGTGGTTCCATATAAATTTAAAATAATTTTTTCTAGTTCTGTGAAAAATATCATTTGTGTTTTGATGATTGCACTGAATCTGTGCATCACTTTGGGGAATATGGACATTTTAATGATATTAATTCCTCCTATCCCCGAACATGGTGTATGCTTCTTTTACTTGTACATGCTTCAATTTATTTATTCAATGTCTTATAGTTTTCTGAGCATAAGTCTTTTACCTTCTTGGTTAAATTTATTCCTAAGTATTTATTCTTTTTTATGCAATTGTAAAGGTGATTTTTTCTTAATTTCAATTTCTGATAGTTCTTTATTGGTTTATACAAGTGCAACTAATTTTTGTTACATTACTGAATTTATTTATTAGTTGTAATATTTTTTGGTGGGATCTTTAGGGTTTTTGCTAAATACAATTGTATCATGTCATTTGTAAATAGTGTCAGTTTTACTTCTTCTTTTCTCATTTGTCTGGTTGCTGTGACTTCCAATACTATGTTGAAATAAAAGTGCTGAAAGTGGACAACCTTGTCTTATTCTTGATCTAAAAGAAAAAGCTTTCAGCTTTTCACCATTGAGTATGTCCTTAGCTGTGGGTTTGTCATATAAGGCCTTTATTTTGTCCTTCTAGCCCCACTTTGCTGAGAGTTTTTGTCATAAATCGATGTTGGATTTTGTCGAATGCATTTTCTGCATCTATCAATGTGATCACATGATTTTTATTCTTCATTTTGTTTATGTGGAGTATCACGTTAATTGGTTTTCAGATATCAAAACAACCTTGCCTCCCAAGAATAAAGAGCACGTGGTCATGGTATATGATCTTTTTAATTAATTTCTCAAATCAGGTTGCTAATATTTTATTGAGAATTTTTTCATCTATGTTCATCACTGACAGTTGCCTATGATTTTCTTTCCTTGTATCTTTGTCTGGTTTTGGTATCAGGGTAATGCTGACCTCATAAACTGATTTTGAGAGCCTTCCCTTCTCTTCAAATTTTTGGAATAGGTTAAGAAGACTGGGTATTCATTCTTTAAATGTTTGGTAAAATTCATGCAATATGTCATTTGGCCCTGGGCTTTTGTTTGTTGGGAGTTTTGATTACTGATTTATTTTCATTTAGTATTTATTGGTCTGTTCAGATTTTTTTGTTTCTTCATGAATAAGCCTTAAAAGATTGTATGTTTCTGGGATTTTACCTATTTTTCCCAGGTTGTCCGGTTTATTGGCATGTAATTGTTCCTAGTATTTCCTTATTCTCCTTTGTATTTCTGTGGCATTAGCTGTCACTTCTCCTTTCAATTCTGATTTTATTTATTGGGTCCTCTTTCTTTTTTTCTTGATGAGTCTGGCTAAAGGTTTGTTAATTTTGTTTATCTTTTCAAAGAACCAGCTCTTGGTTGCTTGATCATTTCTGTTGTGTTTGTAGATTCTATTTCTTTCTTTTTTTCCTGCTCTGATCTTTATTATTTCCTTCCTTATACCCACTTTGGGCTTTGTTTGTTCTTCTTTTACTAGTTCCTTTAGGTATAAGGTTAGATTGCATATTTGAGATTTTATTTATTTCTTGAGATGGGCCTCTATTGCTGTAAATTTCCCTCTATCTCTTTGTTGAATTTCTCACTGAGATCATCTATTCTTCCCTGAAGTTCACAGAGCATCTTTACAACCAGTGTTCCACCCTTTCTGTCTGATAGACTGCTTTTCTTCATTTTGTCTATTTCTTTGCCTGGAGTTTTGTCCTGTTCTTTTATTTGGAATGTGTCTCCTCATTATGGCTGAGTCCCTGTGTTTGTTTTTACAGTATTATGCAGATTTGCTATGTCTTTAGGTCTTGGCAGAGTGGCCTTAGGTTGTAGATATCCTATGAGGCCCAGCGGCAGTCTCTCTGTTCACCTGAGCTGGGTGCTCCAGTGATGTCTTGTGTGTATGCCCTTCTGTTGTAGTTTGGCTTTGATGGCTGTTGACATGTCATTGGGTAGGGTTGACCCTCAGGCTGACTGGCGGTGAGGGCTGGCCATGACTACTTTGGACATGCTGTTGTACAGGGCTGACCCCCATATTGCTGGGGTTACTTTAGCAGGGCCCTGGCGCCAGTTGAGTCCGCCCTCAGGTTTGTCACTTTGAGTGGTGGTTGAATGGTTCTCTGGTGTGGTCTGAGGCCGACCACTGAGTATGTTGGTTCTGGAACCTCCTGGGAGGGGTTCCAGTGAAGTTCAGCTGCCATTTGTGCTGGGCTCGGGGCTGCCTGGTGGGGCTATACAGTTATCTGCAATTGATGGCTGCTGTGCTGGCCTTGAAGATGCTTGGGAGCACTATGCCGTGAGCCAAGGCCAGCTCCCGCGAGTGCCAGGCTTGGGACCCCTTCATAGGCACAACTACATGAACGAAGGCCAGCCACCAGTTGTGCTGGTTTTGTGGCCGCTTAGATGGAGTGATGTCCTAGCAGACACTGGCTGCAGCTTATGCCAGACTTGGGGCTACCTAATGGTAGTTACAATGCAAGTTGAGAACCGTGACCATTTATACCAGGCCTGGGACCACTTCGCAAGAAATTCGGGGCATGGCGAGGCCGGCCCTGCGGTTTGGGGTTGGATGACCTTTAAGAGGTCTTAGGAAAGTCGTCAGAGTGAGCTGAGCCAGGCTCCCTCTGTAGAAAAGCTACAGAGAGCAACTTGGGTCAGGCTCTTGAGTTGAATGGGCTGGGGTCTCAGGGGTCATCATGACAGGGTTAATAATGTTAGCCAGGAAAATGGAGAGCACAGGTTTGGCACCCGCCTATACCTGCCCCCTGGGTGGAAGAAGAGTTCAACAAATAAACAATGGCACCTGCCAGCACTCCCCGGGGAGCCTCCCTGACTCTTGCCCCTCTATACCTCATCCTGAAGCTAGTCGATTCAGTTCCACCCCATATGTCCCTAGTGCTTTCGAGCTGCTACCCCTGCACTGGACCCCAGAGTGAGTGAACATTTCTGTGTGCCAGCCCTTCAAGTGGAATGCCTGGGACTCCAGCAGCACTCTGCCTCACTCGGATGTAATCCCCACTGGTTTTCAGTCAGGTTTTAGGGCAACTCTTCTTTCCAGCACGGGTGCTCCAAGGGTGGGTACTATCTTTGCACTCTCCCAGGCTGAGCTAGAGTACCATTATTTCCCAGAGGGGAGCTTTGGTGTGGAGCCCAGCATGGGGCTGGGACCCATCATTCCTCAGGGGTACCTCTGCAGCTGAGATAGCCCTCCTGATTCCTAATGGCCACACCACGGGTGTGGGACCTGCCTGTTCAATGTCTCTGCCTCTTCTACCGACCTTGTCACATCTTCTTTATATCCTTAGTTATAGAACTTCTGTTCAGCTAGTCTTCAGGAAGTTCTCAATGAGAGTTCTATATTTAGTAGTAACTTTGATGTAGTCTTGGGGGAAGGCATACACAGCATGTTTCTACTCTGCCATCTTGACCGGAAGTCAAGATTTGCTAATTCTGATGCCCTGTAAGAGTTGGAGAGAATACCTGGCACATGGTAAAAACAAGAATATAACTTTCTTTTCCTTCATGTTACTTAGACTAGTAAGTTCACTTACTGAAAACGGACTTGTTTTGGTATTTCACTTACAATTAAAACCACACTTCAAATAAGAGAAGGTAACCATAATTTTATCATAACTTAAAAAAAACAGCACCATACAATTAGACAAACATATCTACCAAGTAATGGCTTATATTTTAAATGTAAGTGCACTTGATTGGACTATTTGGACTTAAACTGAACAAGTAGTCATGATAGTCAATAACACTTGGCTGCTCTTGTTACTGCAAAACACATAGCAGTGCCAAACCTTAAAGCACACTAATAATCAATGACGTTTCTAACTTTAGAGAGGGAAGTTAAGTAGTGGAAGAATTAAATAAAAACATGACTCAGGCTGGCTGTTTACTAACATGGCAGAAGGTCTGTGTGATTCCTTGGGATCTACATGGATGATAAATACAGCAAATGAAGACAGTCTTTTGACCCCATCAGGTATGCCATATATACATGCAATTACAGAGACTCTGGAGCAGCCTAATGAAAACTTCTGTCAAAATTAGAGTGAACGAATAAGGAAGACTATATGAAAATACCTTATAAATTTCAAAAATGTGAAAAGAAAGGTTGTTTTGGTCCTCTTTGCTTATTTTTTCAAAACATGAATTACCTCTTGTATCAAATGCTGCAGTCTGCTCTCTCGGGGCCTTGCCTTCCTCAAAACTCTCACCTTTATCTGTTGCAACCACATAGAAAATCATTTTCTCTCTTCCTATGCTGACCACTAATGCTCACCTCTTAAACCTCTGTGCTTTGCTCCTTTTCTCAATTATATCACACCACAGGTTTCTTCCCTCTCCGCATGACTTCCAGAGCCCTCCTCTCTCCTTCCCATGTCTGCCTTCAACCTCTGTATCTGGAATAGCAATCATATGATTTTTGTTTGCTTAGAGATTTCAGTTTCAAAACATAATCCCCAATAATATGCCAATAACTCTTATAAATTCCTTAAATTGATCTAGAGTCCAAAAACAATCAATAAAAATGTCAGCCGTCTTTCCCTGTGCTTGGATAGCTGCTGCAAAAAGGGTCTAAGGATTATTGGGAATACTACCTAAGATCAAACTGAGCATGCGGACTTCCTATGTTGTAGGTGCGCCTCCGGAGCACCAGCTTTCTAGACCTCATGTTGCTGCAAGTGCAGGTTGGCTTCTCAGGAGTAGTTCACTGCAGAATATATAGGTATGATAATTACTATGATAATTACTCCTTCACAATTAAAAACATGGTTTGTGAAGAAAATAATGCATGGAAGTGATGAAGAATCTCTTCCACATGAAAGAATGTGTGTGGTCAAAATTCAGAAAGAAATTATGCTAAGATTATACAGTCTTTGTCTGAGAGATAAAAATGTGTGGAAAAAGAGGCCCTTCCAATATGAAAAAATGCATAGCTGTTTTAACACAAATGCAAAGGGGAAGCGATGATTCACAATTTATTTATTTGATTCCTTAGTTTCCTTGATTTAGAACTCTCTAATAAAGAGAAAATTTCAGAGAAGTTATGCTAGAATATACAAATTTGCAAAGCACTCCTATAAGACAATAAAATACATTCTGATGCAAGTGTTTTAAAGTATAAAAGAAACATAAAAATTCTGGTCTGAAACATTGGTGCAACTGCAGACTTTAAAGTGTCTCAAACAAAATATTTACTTTTTCTCCCTGAATGGAGTAACCCCTAGGCACCTCTCCAGATGGGATCATCGCTGAAGGAAAGTGAGCTCTGTCTTTTGTTCTGTTTCTGATTGAGCTGTTTGCTTTCCTGCTCCTGCTTTCCTGAGAGAACACATGGGATACACTTTCAGGATAAAATATTTACAAGCTTTCTGATTGTCTTACGTTTCACCTTGAGGGCAATACTCTGTATGTATAGGATCATTTAAAAAATATGAGAACACAAAACAGGTGGAACCCAGGAAACACACAAGGCTTTAGACTAAAGTGTCTTATTTTATTTTGGTTTTAGCTTGCTGCATTCCTCATTTTAAAAATCTACTTTAAATATTAAATATAAAATTGGTAATGAGGTTTTTGTATGATTTTCCAGCATCACATTTTTTTTGGCAAGACACATATTTCTAGAGACAATGATTGTGAACAACATTAACATTAAATTCCAAGAGAAATTATCTTAAATTGCTCATGTGTGATGTGGACTGAAGACATAATTAAGTCTATCTCACTAGATTTTCATAGAGATAATGTATTGTTTTTTTAAAAAAGTCTCACAAGATTATTACAAAAAAAAAAAGACTCCTAGTTTCAGGCAGAAATAAAAGAAACAAAGTAAGAGATGTATTAAATCCTGTTCTGCAGCCATAACGCTGATAAATGTGACTTTTAGTGAATTAATTACTTTTTGGACTTTAAGAAAACATTTCTACTGCCAGGCCTCTATGTACCTACATGGATAACCTCCTAAAGGATATTTTAAATAAATATAACCTAAAACAAAGTTCTCCAAACACAAACAAATCACGTGTCACTAAGAGAACGTGGCATTCAGCTCTCATTGTGACTATCCATTCAGATTAAAACCTAGTCAGGATTAACAATAAAACAAAGTTTTCCCTTTTGGATCTCCATAGGTAAAATCGAATTTCTAGCCATGTGACCACTCCGACACTTGGAGCCCAGACCACCTTTTACCCTTTACCTACTGGAAGGGTAAAGCCTTTTAGAATTAAGTATGGATCCTCATGCCAGGCTTTGCGAACCAGCCTAGCGTTCCAGGCAGTTTCTTATCTTTAGGATAAGTTTTATCATAAAGAAGTTTGTCCTGATAAAAACTTGATAAGGCAGTTTCTATCTTGTTCTAAAATATTTCTTGCTTACTCTTTTCCACTTACTCTATATCTGTTTCTCTTTTTCTTTTTCCAGCTTTATTTAAATATAATTAACGTGTAACACTATGTAAGTTTAAAGTATACAACATATGCTTTGAAACATTTTCATACTGCAAAATGATTACTACCCTAGCATTAGCTAACACCTCTATCCCATCATGTAGTTACCATTTCTTTTCCGA
The DNA here is from genome assembly GCA_004026545.1 of Mormoops blainvillei. Taxonomy (NCBI): domain Eukaryota; kingdom Metazoa; phylum Chordata; class Mammalia; order Chiroptera; family Mormoopidae; genus Mormoops; species Mormoops blainvillei. The sequence goes on along the minus strand of PVJD01005616.1, from coordinate 67,520 downwards.
GGTGAGAACATGTAAGATCTCTTCAATTAGCAACTTTCAAGTATACAATACAGTATTATTAGCTGTGATCACCATGCTGTACATTAAATCCCAGAACCTGTTAATCTTATCACTGGGCATTTGTACTCTGATCAGTATCTCCCCATTCCCTGTACCCCCTCCCCAAGTCCCTGATAAACATCTCTCTACTCCCTGTTTTTCTGTGTTCTGCACTTTTGGATTCCACATGTAAGTCATATCATGTAATATTTTTCTTTGTCTGACTTATTTCACTTAGCATAATACCCTCAAGGGTCATCCAAGTGGTCACAAAAAGGCAGGACTGTCTTCTTTCTCATGTCTGAAATGTTCAGTTGTGTGTGTATGAGGATGGATGTACACATACACACATATGTGTGGATATATATATATATATTATCCCTACACACATCTACACATACATATACATTATATACACACGCACACATGCACATACACTTAGATCTTTTTTATCCATTCCTCTGTTGATAGACACTAAGTTTATTTTCATAACTTGGCTATTGTGAATAATGTTGCAAAGAATATAGGGTACAGGTATCCTTTCAAATTAGTGTTTGTGTTTTTAAATAAATACTGCCATACCTCAGTACTCAGCAGCTTCAGAATTTGTCAAACCCTGTACTCGTCATATTTTGATGAGAAAAATAGTGTTTCCACACTTGGTGCTTGCTCAGGATTTGTCACACTTGCTACAACTTGTATAAGTCATGACGCCACCCCTCAAGAGAAATTTCTTCATCGCATTTGTCAATTGCGGCACTACCCACAAGTTACAGAATGGATTAACGACCAGTACCAGAGTACCACTGTAGTCAAGGAGTAGAAGAGCTAAATCATACAGTTCTATTTTTTCAGAAATAGCCATACTGTTTTCCATAGTGGAAACTATGTGGCAACTCATATTCCCCTTAAGAGTTATGAGGGTTCCCTTTTCTCCACATCCTTGCCAACACTTGCTATTTCTTGTCGTTTTGATAATTGCCATTCTAATAGGTGTGAAGTGAGATTGCACTGTGGTTTTGATTTGCATTTCCTTGATGATTAGTGATGTTGATCGTCTTCTCATATGCCTGTTGTGTTGGCTATCTGTATGTTGTCTTTGGGAAAATATCTATTCAGATCCTCTGTCCAGTTTTTATTTTTTGCTATTGAGTTGTGTAAGTTCTTTATATATTTTGGATAGTAACCCTTATCAGAGACATGATTTGCAAGTATTTTTCTCCCACCCAGTATGTTGTGTTTTCATTTTGCTAATGGTATCCTTTTTTATGCAGAAGCTTTTTAGTTTAAGTAATCTATTATTGCTTTTTTGTCTTTGCCCTAGGAGAAAGATCTAAAACATTTTGCTTAAACCAATGTCCAATGCATTTCTGAATCTATTGAGACAATCATGTGATTTTATCTATCATTTTGTTAGTAGGGTATAACAAGATCGATTGACCCAAGGATGTTGAATAATCCTTGTACTCCAGCAATAAATCTCGCTTGATCATTGTGTATGACTGTTTTACTGTGTTGCTGAAATTGGTTTGCTAATATTTTGTTGAGAATTTTTGCCTCTATGTTCCTCAGGAATATTGGTTTGTAATTCTCTTTTTTTGGTGGAATCCTGGTCTGGTTTTGATATAAGAGTAAGACTGGCCTCATAAAATGAATTTAGAAGAATTCCTTTATTTTCAATTTTTTGGAAGGGCTTGAGACGGATATGTATTAAATCATCTTTGAGTATTTGGTAGAATTCACCAGTGAAGTCACCTGGTTTAGAACTATTTTTGTTGGGAGAATTTTGATAACTGATTCATTCTCCTTAGTAGAAATCAGGCTATTCATATTTTCTATTTCTTTGTAATTGAGTTTTGTGTCTCCAACCTCTTTGATTGTCCAAGCAGCCTATGTTATTCTTAATGCTTCACAGTAGTTGTTCCAAGACCACTCGGTGTCCTAACGGAAAGGATTTCAGTACCTAGATTCAGGCTGATTGACAGGCAGGCTCTCAGGCAGCAGTTTTTAAAGTAGGCAGGTATACACAGTCCTGAGGGACTGCAAGTGTAAGCCCCACTGGCTTACAAAATGTGGCAGCCACAGCCAGGTGATCTGGAGGTGTCCCCTGGGTGGCAGTTGCAAACATATCTGAGTGCATACTTTTCTGGGACATACCAGTATGTGGTACTGAAGCCGTGGGAGGAGCACAAAGACAAGATCCCCCGGCCTAGTTCCCTGAGATCAGCGCACAGGCCTCTGATCTTGCCAAACCTGAAACTGTCCCTTAGGCCTATGCTCTGGGACAAGCAAATGGGTCTTTGAGTGTGAAAGTTTCAGTCCTCTGCCTATTCAGTGCCATAGGAGAGGTAGCCTGCCAAGCACTGTCTCTCTGATTGTTAGAATACTATGGGACCCAAGAATAAGCCCCCTTGGCCACTAGAGCTGGGAAATCAGCTGGCATCAGCTGCAAAAACTGAGACACTTGATGCTTGTTAAAACTCCCCTTTGGGAGATAATGGTGCTCTGGAGTTTAGCTGGGAAAGTGCAAAGACAGAACCCGCCCTTGGCTGTCCCTGGGAAGGATTACAATCAGTCCTTAGATGTTTAATTTGAATCCTGCACCTCAGACGGCAGTTGCGATGGTAATAGGCCATTTTCATGGAAGGGCTGAGCTCCAGAGTCTGTTGCCTCTTCCTGTGCCCTGAGGCGGTAGTTATTTACAAATTCTTTCTCCTTTGGTTAAAGTTCTGTGGGACCCAGAGGCCTAAAATCCATTAGCCCCCAGAGCCAGGTAATGTACACATATCCCCTGGTGGCAGCCTCAGAGACGGAGGGCCAGATTCGGGTACAAGCTTCTTTCTGGGAAATACTGGGTGCTGGAGCAAAGGACAGGGGGTGGGCAAAGGCTGAGCCCACCAGCCCCCACTCCCGCAGAGCCCTTCCATAGGCCCGTACTTCAGTGGAAACCAGAAGCCTGCCACTCAGTCTGAAGACCCTAGAAAGACAGGTTGCTTTCTTAGATGGAGGGTGTGTTTCTGTCTGTTGCCTGTGGCGCCCTGTGAGTGCTAGTCTGCCAAGAACCATCTCTCTGTTACAGTCCCACCGGAGCCAGGATTGCAAGTCCCCTGACCTCCAGAACCAGGCCATAAAGGGATGTCTCCTGGGTGGCAGTCACAAAAACCAGGCCACCAGACATGCCAAAGCTCCCCTCTGGGAGATCCTGGTGCTCCAGGGCATGGAGATGGTGCCCACCAGTCAGCAGACCACCAGGTATGCGATACATTAGATGCTTGCCCATCAGGCTGACACTTTAAGATTAGCAAATGAGCGTCATTCACATACATTCTGGGCACCTCTTCAGCAGTTGTTTCTGTGCTGAGCCCTCGGGTGAGTGGGTTCAAGGTACAAGACCTCTTAAGAGTAGTTTTCTCCAATTGGTAAAGCCTTGTGGGTTTTCTAGACTTAAGCCCTGATGATTTCCAAAGGTGTTTTGGGAAGTTCAACTCTCAGGTGCAGGTCTTAAAAATTGGGGTGCTTCATGTGGGGTTCAAACCCTTTGCTCCCCAGGGAGAAACCCCAGGTTCTGAGTTCCTTCCTGATTCTGAGTTGCTACACTGAGGATGGGGTTTAAGGCAGACTGTGTCCCGGCCCCCACTCCTCGCTTCCAAGTGGGCCTCTCTAAGTTCACCAGATGCATAGGAGTTGCTAGGACCATGGTTAGTATTTTTCAGAGGAAGCTCTTCCACATGTAGCTGCAGATTTGCAGATTTTGGTGTTGCCCTGGGAAAAGGTGAGGCCAGGATTCTCCTACATTGTCATTTTGAACCTGGATCCTGCAAAATATTTTATTTTTAAATTAATTAATTTATATACTTGTTTATGTATCTGCATATTTGTTTTGACTAGAGGCCTTACAGGATGTTTGAGGGTAGGGAAAGCAAAACTCTTGAGTAGCATGTATTTATTTCACGGGGACTCACATGGGCCTATATTTAGTTGTGCATATTTCCTTTATTCTCTAACTACTTTTATGGCTTTCAATCCAGGACTTTTCGGATAGTATTGAAAACTGGAATAAATATATTAAGACTAAAAAGAGGGATGTAGTGGAAGTAACAAAAAAAAAAAACTGGAAAAAGGCAAAAGATGATTAAAAAAGACCAAGAAGAAAACCCCACCCTCAAACAGCAGTTTGAAGCAGGTGAACATGCTGCCTGAGGAAGAGCGTGGTGACTGAGTGACCACGCAGGGCGAAGTGAGCGACCGTGGCTATATTTTACTACTCTACATACCTGTGGGTACTCCAGGATACGGGCAGTTCCTACAATCCCTTGCTCTTGAAACCAGACATTTATGCTGTGACCCTAAAAATTAGGTCACTTACCGAGAACATGAATACAATATAAGTGAAAATAGTTGTATTCTTGTTTTTTCTTGTTATAGTCCTTGGTTATTTGAAATATTGAATGAAAGGGGAGGAAGGGAGGATACAAAGGAGTACTAGAGCAAGCCCCAAACCAAGGTAGCTCAGGCAGAGGGACAGACTAAAGGGGAGAGAGAGGGGAGGGGAGGGAGAGGAAGAGGGGAAGAAATTAGTTGCTACCATTTGCTAATTTTTACTGGCCAAACAGGACCAATGTAAAAGGGTACAAATTCTAAAACCCAAGCGTGAACAGAGAATCCAGGGGCCTTCTGTGTCATGTGGGTGTTGCAGGTGCATATTCATCATTTCAGAAATGAAAATTCTATATTCAAACGCCATCAGGTTACATACAACTAGATCCGGAGGTTTCATATTTATCATCATGCATTGTAAAGCCAAATGTCCCTGTTTCAGGAGCACCAAAGATTAACAGATTAGAATGTTTTCCACATGTCCATTTTTACTGTCAAGAGAATTTTAAAGAAGTTTTCCAGCTTCCGCAGCTGAGCCAGATGTCAGTGGGTCCCACAGTGAAATGAAATTGGCAGAATAGCCTTCTCATGACCCCGGGTTGTTTTTATCAAGGATCAGTTTAATGTCTAAGAGCCATTCCTTGCTGAAGATCATAAAGTTTTGGGGTCTAATCTGCCTCAATTACAGATTTCTGCTGACTTGGTTGAACCACTGAAACCAAGCAATATTTCTTACAACTTTTCTCACATAGCTCTATAATTGTTGTTTGTGTTGGCGCAAGAAAAGTAAAGGGTCTCATTTCCACTGTAAGTTTCCGGTCTCTGGTTTCAGAAACATCAGTAGAGAATATTTTACCAGCCACATTTTTTGTTGTGTAAACAAGTCCTGGTGATTTACCCTATAGGTCCCTCTGCTGTGTTCTCAAATTACCATGGACTCAAAGATATCAGATGGACACTTTCTAAAATAACAACGGGAGTTAACACCATAATGTTTTCTTATTTTAATTAATAGCTTTGGTTTAGGATCATGGCCAAAAGTCCAAATGTGATTATACTGACATATTTCATTCTTCTTTTCTTTAACTTTTAATTTATTTTGAGCAGAAAAAGTGTATTTAAAGTAATCATACAGTTTAAAATACAATAAGGTGAACATATGCTTACCACGCAGCTTAAGAACTAGTGCATCACCAATATTGTTGAGCCCCCCTGCACGCTATCCTTGACTACATGATCTCCCAACCCCTGCAGAAAATGCTGTAAATCATCCTCTTGTTTTTCTTTATAGTCTTGCAATATAATATGATTGCTGATTTTGTCAGTTTTTGAATTTTATATAACCAGAATATTACTTAATGTATTCTTCAATAATTTACTTTTCTCCACCCATGATTAGGTTTCTGGGCTCGATCATGTGATTACACATAGCTTTAGATATTTATTCCTTATCATGGGATATTTCATTGTGTAACTATACCATACTTTGAGACGGAAATTAGAGCTAATTGTTTTTATTATGAACAAATTCGCTACAAACTCTTTTGCCAAGTCTCCTATTTTCCAAGTACAAGGAAGAGATTTTCTAAGTTTATAACAAGGAATTAATTGCTGGATCATAGAACTTGCTAATGCTCAAAATTACCCTAAAGAGTCAACATTGTTCAAAAGTGGGTGTATTGCCACATATTCTTACCAGCATTATGTGAGATTTTCTGTAAATCTGTATCGTTATTGCCTGACTTTCACATTTTTGCCAGTATACCAGGTATAAACTGTAATTGCTTAATTTGCATTTTTCTAATTAATAACAAGGTTGAATATATTTTATGTTTATATGGCAATTTAATTCCTTTCTGTATGTAATACCTGATGGAATCCATTGACTATTTTCTACTGACCTCTTTAATTTTCTCAAAAAGATTTTATTTATTTATTTTTAGAGAGAGAGGGAGGGAGAGAGGGAGAAAAACATCAATGTGTTGTTGCCTCTTGTGTGCCCCCTACTGGGGACCTGGCATGTGCCCTGACTGGGGAATCAAACTGGCGACCCTTTGGTTCACAGGCCAGCACTCAATCCACTGAGCCATACCAGCTAGTGCTCATTTGTTTTTAAAGGAAACCTTTAAGACTAACATACATGTGGAGAACATGGCAAATCATACATGTATGGGTCAATGAGTGTTCACAATGTAAAGACACCACCCACATCAGAAAACAGAATATTACCAGGACCGGATGCGCTCTCATGCCCCATCCCACACTGTCTAATTCCCGTCTTAACCTCTGTCATTATAGATTAGTTTTCATGTTTTTGAATGTTACGTAAGTGTAATCCTATTATACATACTTTTTCAGGTCTTGTTTCCCTCATTCGACATGATTTGTAAAAATAACTAAGCCATGCATAAAGTAGTGTCATGTTAATTCTCATAAATGATAAATGTGGATACTAAAATCTATATATTAATTCTACTACTATGTACATTTGAGTTCCTTCTAATTTGGGACTATTACAAATACTACTAGTGTGAATATTCTTGAAAATATCTTTTGGTGAATGTGTGTATACATTTCCATGTAAATTGAGGAATGGAATAGCTGGGTTCTAAAGTGCGCATATGTTACAAAGTGATGGTACCAACTTAAATGCCAAGCAGCATTGTGTGAGGGTGCTATTTGTTATGTTATTTTTTATGCATAAAAAAACTTTATATAAATATATAGTTTTCCTAGGAGAAAATACATAATGTAAAAGAAGAAATTTCCTTTTCCAAGAGGAATAAACAAGGTTGAAAAGGCCAGACTGCATGAAGAAAAACCAAGCTGGGAGGGATGGGGAGTGGGAGATAGAATATGAGAGGAAATAAAAGTGTGCTACATACCCTATCTTGCATAGGAGAAATCAAAAGCTATTATTTTACTGTGATATTGAAAATTAGATGTTATTCTTTCATTTAAAGTAAGCACTTTTAGAATAAAAACAAAATGTATAACTTTCAAAGCATTAAATAGGATTTGAAAAGCAAAGAATTCATAATTCACATAGTAAGAGAGAAGAAAAAGAGAATATCATGCAGAATATCATGCAGAAAAAAAGATTAAGAAAATAAGATGACAGAAAGAATCTTAACATCATCAGAGCATCTACCAAGTCTATCTATTGTTTACCAGAGAAGTGTGATAAACAATATTTTATTCATTCATTATTTCAATAATCTTAAATATATCATAATTTCATTAAAATTAAGTTAGTAAAGGATATAAACTGTTATAGAAAATACAATAAAAAGTTGGATCAAAATTACTTTTATGGTAATTCCAATTTGATTTAAGACAGAAATGTACAGGCATCCCTGTAGCATGATGGCTGAAATTATAGATTTTAGAATGGGGTCTAGATTTGTATCTAGATCTACCATTTACTAATGACCTTAGGCAAACAAATTAATACCTTGAAGTCTCATTTTACTCACCTGTAAAATGAGTAAATGATACTATTTTCTCACAAAACTGCAGAGAGGATTATAACAGACCATACACACACACACATACATACATATTTGAAGAAAATCAAGGTAACTGACATACTTAGTAAATAATAACTATTTATATGTATATGTTATTTATATATTGTATGTGTACATTATACATGTACATATATACATACAAATGTGTTATATATGTTACATATAAGTGTGTATGCCATGCACATACACAGAGAAATGGGGCCAAGAGAAATTACATCAAAGTTTTAACAATGGTTATATATCCAGCTGGTGAAATTTTTAAGTGATTTTTTTGTTTTCTCTATACTTTTTGTTTTTCCTTCATGCTTTTCTTTTTTCTCTCTTTCTTGCCTTCTTTCCATTGCCATTATCCCCCTTATACCCTCTTCCAACTCCACCCACCCCCTCCCCACAGCAATCACCACACCGTTGCCCATGTGTGTGAGTCCTTTTTCCTTTTTGCTCCATCCCTCCACCCCCTAACCTCCCTGCCAATAACTGTCATTCTGCTCGGCTCTCTTATCTATGAGTCCATCTCTATTTTGCTTGTTAGTTCAGTTAGTTAGTTCCACATATAACTGAAATCATTACCAATACTTAGTAGGCCACGTAATTTTAGTGATTCTTGTGGCTGTAGTGGTCTCTCATCTTATTGTGGTTTTAGTTTACATTTCTCTGATGGCTAATTAAGTACTTTTTCAAAGGTTCATGGTCATTAGTATACCCTCTTTTGTGAAATGTCTCTTTTTATCCATTATTCTACTGGGTTATTACATAGATTAGTAAGATTTTTTTTTTTAAGAGAGAGGGGAAGGGAGAGAGAGAGAGAGGGAGACAAATATCGATGTGTGGTTTCCTCTGGCATGCCACCAACTGAGGCCCTGGTGGCAACCTAGGTATGTGCCCTGACTGGGAACTGAACCCAGGACCCTGTGGTTCACAGGCCAGCACTCAATCCACTGAGCCATACCAGCCAGGGCTAGATTAGTTACAGTAACTAAAGTAACTATTTGTCAGATATACAAACTGCAAGTATCTTTCCCACATTGTATCTTGCTTATTTACTCTCATTATTATCTCTCTTTGTTTAAATAAACTTTTAATTTTAGAAAAGTTTTAGACTGGCTGAAAAAATAGGCAGTACAGAGAGTTACCATATTAACCATACCCTATTACAATATCTAGCTTCTCCTCTTATTAACATTTTCATTAATGTGTATTGTGCTGTCATCGGATGAAATATTCTACAAATGCCAATTAAAACAAATTGATTGATAGTGCTATCCAGATCAACCATAGCCTTGCTGATTTCCCACCTTCGTGAGCTGTCAGTTACTGGGAAAAGTATTCGAAGTCTCCCAATAGTAAATTTTTCTGTTTCTTATTTCAGTTCTCTAAGTTTTATCTCATGAATTGGACGCCATGCTACTTAGATGCATACATATTCACAATTGTTATTTACTCTTGGGTAATTGTCCTTTTATCATTATGCAATGTACTTATTTATCCCTTATAATCGGCCCTGAGATGAAGTTTCCTTTATCAGAAATGAATGTAGCTACTCCATGTTTCATATGATTGGTGTTAATAGGATATACACGCACACACATACACACACATATGTGTGTATGTATATGCACACACACACATCTTTTTACACACACACATCCTTTACACACACACATCTTTTTATTTTTAAACACATCTGTGTAGTGGTATCTCCTTTTTATCCTCTCTGACAAACTGTCTTCGGATCAGGGTATTTGTACCATTCACATTTAAGATGCCCATAGTTTGACAAGTGAATTAATATCTATGTGGGTGAATGTATTCTATTCATTGTATTTTCCCTATTTTTCTTTCTTCTTTTTCAGCTTTCTCCAGTTTTAAATTAGAATTTTATATGACTCTATCACACCTCTTCTAATTAGCATATCAATTCTTTTAAAAATATCTTAGTGATTTTGCTAGAATTTCCAATACACATTTTTTGGTATATTTTATTGATTATGCTATTATAGTTGTCCCATTTTTTTTCTCCACTTTATCCCCTGTGCCGTGCACCCCACTGCATTATCTCCCCATCTCTTAGTTCATGCCTATGGGTTGTACATATCTGTTCATAGCAGCACAATTTACAATAGCCAAGAACTGGAAACAATCTAAGTGTCCAACAGTAAATGAGTGGATCAAAAAACTATGGTACATTTACACAGTGGAAAGCTACACAGCAGAGAGAAAGAGCTACTACCCTTCACAACAGCAGGGATGGAACTGGAGAGCATTATGCTAAATGAAATAAGTCAGGCGGTGAAAGACAGATACCATATGATCTCACCTATAAGTGAAACCTAATCAACAAAACAAACAAACAAGCAAAATATAACCAGTGACACTGAAATAAAGAACAAACTGACAGTAACCAGAAGAGTAGGGGGAAGCGGATAATGAGAAAAGGAGGGTATGAGTCATCAAGGAACATGCATAAAGCACCCATCGACAAAGCCAAATGATTTGAGGGTGGGAGGTCAGGATGGGATGGGCTGGGCAAAGTGGTGGTGGGAAAATGTTGACAAAACAAAACAAAACAAAACAAAAAATAGGGGGAGGCTAAGAATAGTATAGGAAAATGAGAATCCAATACACATTTTTAACTAGTCTAAGTTTACCTTCAAATAATACTATATGATGTCCTGTGTATTGCTGGTACCTTGTAACAGAATATTCCCAATTCCTTCCTTCCATCCCTTCTAACATTGCTGTCATTCATTTCCCTTATCCATATGCTAAAATTATCCTGTAATATGTAAATAATATTTTGAGAAAGACAGTTGCCTATTAGGTGAGATAATAATTAAAATTTTTATTTTTCCTTCATTTATTAGATCTCTGATGCTCTTTCTTATGGAGATGCCATTAAATCCTTTAACATATTATTCATAGTTACTTTAAATTCTGTCAGATTTCATGTATCTTTTTATATATGTCTTACATATATAATTTTCCTTCTCTATGAAAAATATCTCAACGTTTCTAGTAAGGCAAATGTACTGATGCTGTAATACCTCTGTATTTGATTGAGAAAGCATTTGTTTTTCTGACACTTGTAAAGAGTGGTTTTGTTGAATATAGAATTCGAGGTTGGCAAATTTTTCCTTTCAACACTTTAAATATTTCACCCCACTCTCCTGTTGCTTGCATGGATTATGATGACAAATTCAATATAATTCTAATCTATGTTTCTCTACAGGTAAAATGTTTATTTTCCTGTGGTTTCTCTGAAGATTTTCTCTTTTTGCCTTGAGTTTCTATAATTTGAACATAATAAACATAGGTGTATTTTCATATTTATATCCTGCTTGGTGTTCTCTGAGCTTCCTGGATCTGTGGTTTGATGTCTGTCATTAATTTTGAAATAATCCACAGCAATTATTGCTTCAAATATTTCTTCTGTTCTTTCTCTTCTCCTGGTATTCCAATGGTGCATATGTCATATCTTTTAAAATCATCCCACAGTTCTTGTATAGTCTATTTTGATTTTGTTTTTCTGGGCATTTTAGTTTTAATAAGTTTTTATTGATGTATCTTTATGCTTGCTGATTACTTCCTTGGCCATGTGCAGTCTACTGATAAGTCTACCACAGGCATTCTTCATTTCTTTTATAGTTACTTAAAAAAAAATTCCAGCATTCCCTTTCAATTCTTTCTTAGAGTTTCCATCTCTCTGCTTATATTCCCATCTCTTATTATCTTTCCACTTTTACCATTAAAACTCTTATCTTAGTTGCAGATACTTTTAAACTGCCTGTTTGAACATTTTAACATCAACATCGTATCTGAGTCTGGTTCTGAAGCTTGGTTTGTCTCTTGACTTTCGACCTGCTTTGTGACTGTTTGTTATGTGAAAGCCAGACATATTGTATCTGATGACAGGACCTGAGCTACAAAGACTATGTAGGAATGAGAGTGTATTCATCTGGCTATGAGTTCAGCTGTGTTTAATGTTTGTTGGTGCTGTAATGGCCAGAGCCTTCAAGTTTTTCTAATTTCCCTGATTTTTGTTTCTCCTGTTCACTGTGGGCTTTCCTACATGCTTCTGCTCAGAGAGAGTCTGCACATTGCCGCTTTATTAAACGTCATTCAGTTACTATAATGAAGACCTGCTGATACGCTGGTAAGCTCGGGGAAAGGGAAACATTCTATAATCTTAGGACTAAATCTCGGATTTTTAGTGGGCCTGCTCAGGAGGTGATCTTCTCAAGGGTTTCTCCAGCAGTATCCATTTTTTCTACCTTTCTGGAGAGACATAAAATTGAGCAGAGACTATAATAGGATGAATGCCCTTTACCAGCTAGAATAAGACTCTGATAAGATCTTTTTCTCTGCAGTATAGGCATTTTTATGGGAAATGTTCTGGTAATATTACACGGTGATTATTCTTCCCATACATGAGCCACAGGAGGGTTTTTCTTGTATCCTCACTATGAGAACTGGTAAGATTCCTGGAAGTAAAACTCATCACCACGATGTGGATCCAGGAGTTTGGCGCTCTCATGTGAATCTACAGTCAGCCTCCAGAAATTTCTCAAACTTATCGCTTTAAGTGTTCCTACCAAGTAAGGGGATCTTGGCTGTACATGTCTGGTTTTGCCTCTCTCCAGGTCATGGTGGAAGTTTTGCCTTACAACCTCAGTTTTCTGATGGATTCAAGAAAAGTCATTTATTTGTAGTTTGTCCAGCTTTTTTCGGTTTTAAGGATGAGGGTAATGATTTCCAAGCTCTTTGCATGTGGTGCTGAAAGCAGAATATCATATTATATCTTTTTATGGACAGAAAATTCTAATTTTACTGTAGCTTGTTTATCGATAATATTTTCTAATCTGTTAGTCCTTTATTTAATATGTAGCATAATCTCTGCCAACAGAAAGTTTATATAATAAATCTCTGGCATGTAAAATATTTTCTCTCACATTATTTAATTCCATATTCAGATTTACAATCCACCAGGGCTTGGTTTCGTGTACAGTTAGAAGTTAGAAATAACGTTTTTCTTCTCTGTGGGTGTCCAATTGAACAAACACGATTTATTGAAAATATCATGCTTTACCATAAATTGTAGTGATGCCACTATCACAAATCAGGTGACTGCATGTTTGAATCTCTTTCTTAGCTATTTTGTTCGCTGGGTCTGTATGTCTATCTTTGCATTATTACTATAATATCTTATTTATTTTATAATAAGGTATGTTACCTGATAAGTTTTCCATATTTGAAATTTCTCTTTTAAACTGCCCTGTCTATTTTATAACATTTTCAGTCCAATGTCAATTTTAGAATCCACTTGTACTAAATCTATAGATCAATTTGGTGAAAACTAATCAGAAATTTATTTTACCTCTACATTTATTTAAATCTTTAAAAACTTCTTTCTAAAGTAGTATAAATAGCTTTCTACAAAGTGATATCACATGTTTGTTTTTAGAGTTATGCCTTATTATTTGGTATTTTGATGATACTGAAAATGGAAATTTGTTATTTCATATTGTAATGAAATACTTTTCACTAGTTTATTTGGAAATATTTTTTTGTATGTTGTTTGAATTCAGCAACCTTGCTAAATTTACTTATTGATTTTAATAGTGTGTCTAAAATTCTTTTGAGATTTTGAATACACAAAAAATGACATGAAATAATGATAATGTTATCATTCATTCCAACTTGTATATCTTATACTTCTTTATTGCATTCTTTATTGTATACTTCTTTATACTTCTTGGTTTCATAGAACTGCTTACTGTGTTAAGCGTGTCAAATAATTTTCTACATCATTTCAGATAATCATAAGATTTTTCTTCTTTATTTTATTCATGTGATGATTCCACCAATTTACTTTAAAATGTTTCACTAAAATTTCTGGAATAAACTCAACTTGGTAGAAATAGATTAGTAGTTTTATATGTCACTGGATTTCGTTAGAAATATTTTATTTAAGACATCAGGAAATAGATTTGCCTGTGATTTTTCTTTCTTGAAATATAGTAGTAGGATTTGTGATTCAAGATTATACTAGACTCATGAAATGATTTGGGTGAGAGAACAGTGAAATTCAACATCTAATGTTACACTGGGCCTCAACAGTAACAGCTCCTTCTGAAGCAACTTAAGAATTTGCTCCCTTAGTGTTTAAGAACTGGTTTTAAATCAGAGGCAAGAAAACAAAAATTGGGTAGCGAGAAAAATCAGACACATAAATGCTAAATGCTCCATGAAGGGAGAATAGATGAGTAAATAAATAAGGTATGGTTTATACATATTATATACATTGAGATAATCACATTTTTTCCTTTTCTACCTTTTAAGGTACTGAATTCTAATATTGACCCTAACTCAAATTCTTGGAAGAAAACAAAACTCTTTGTGACATGTTATCTTTTCATACATTACTAGATTTGTGTTAATAATACATGAGATTTGGCACCAATGTTCCTCAGTGAGAATGGCCATACATTTCCTTTTACATGCAGTCCTTATCTGATTTTGGAGATGAGTATAGTGGTAAAATGAAATGGGGTAGGGTCTATACTTCAGTATTCACTGAAAAGGTCTGCATTTACTAATAGTCCACATAATATTGAAACTACATGCTTATCTTACATTCAACATAATTAGCCTGTAAAAGCTTTTGGGTCTGATGAAAGCTTTTACAGGCACATTGTGAAAAAAATGTAAACTAATGATTCGATAGAGTTTTTTTTCTTTTTTCTGTCTCTGATAGTTTATATCATTCTACACATTCTGTTTTTCCACACAAGTTTTAAAATACATTGGCATAACCTTTTCACAATAATCTCTTATTTTTTGACCTGTGCTACATCTGTAATGTGCCTATTTTCATTTTTTCCATCTTCTCATCTCTCCTTATGATATGAAAAAAGATTTGGAAAGCTCATGAGGCAATTCAAAATTTCACAGAAAAATAATCAATTCTGTACAGAAGTTGGAAAGATAGATACCTGAATTTTCACATAAATATTAAACTGGACAGAAATGAAAGTAAGACTAAAATGGGAGTGTACATGAATGAGCTTATGAGTTTGATCTGGCAGAAAGGAATCTTACACATTTGCAGAGCAGCAACTTCTTTGGATAAAATGATTATTAAAGAACAAATATGTATTTAAAAATAATAACTTTATTATCAAAGTATTACATATAACAAAAAGATAGTTCCTAAATATAAAAATATTGTTTAGAGAAAATGTAAAAACAGCAATGAATCTGTGTCTGGAATCACAGATGTAATAAAACATTTTACATATTGATTTTTTCAATGATAAAGGAATACTGTCAAATCATTAATGAGAAACCATTGCAGATCAGTCTCCTTGTTTTATGTGGAGACAAAATTTGCACTTTAAGTGGACCTCTTATCTGACTACTTGTTAAGCCAATTCCTTTTTTTTAAACCAGTTTTACTGAGATATAATTGGCATACATCACTGTATACATTTATGATATACAGCATAATAGTTTGACTTACATTTATTGTAAAATGATTACTGCAACACTTTGTTAGTATCTATCATCTCATATAGAAACAATAAAAAGAAAAAGCAAAAAAAAAAGGAAAAAAATGCCCTTGTGCTAAGAACTTGGGACTTATTCTTAACTTTCATATATATCCTAAGTATAGTTTCAACTGTAGGCATCGTTCTGTATTATATCCCTAGTACTTATTTATCTTGTGATTAGAAGTTTGTCATTTTGATCCCCTTTCTCCAATTTCCTATACCCCACCCCACCTCTGGTAACCACATACATGATTTCTTTTCTACGCATTTTGTTTTTTCTATTAGATTCTGTATTTGAGATCACATGATATTTGAGTATTTCTCTCTTTCTGTCTGACTTGTTTCACTCAGCATAATGGTCTGATCCATTTGTTGCAAATGGCAGGATTTCCATTTACTATCCCATTGTGTGTGTACTTATATCTCCCTCTATCTATGTATCTGTTTATCTATCTATCTATCTATCTATCTATCTATCTATCTATCTATCCATCCATCCATCTATCCATCATCTACCTACTTATGACAACCTTTTTATACATTCATCCATCAGTGGAAGCTTAGGTTGTTTCCATGGCTTGGTTATTGTAAATAATGCTGCTATGAACTAGAGGTGCAGATATCTTTTCAAGTTGGTGTTTTAGTATCCTCTGGATATGTTCCCAGTACCCTTTAGATATGCTTTATCAATATGGTAGTTCTTTTTTAAATATTTTGAGAAACTTCCTTACTGTTTTCCATAGTAGCTGTACCAGTTTAATCCCAGTAACAGTGTACAAAGATTCCCTCTTCTCCACATACTTGTCAGCATATATTATCTCGTTTTTTGAATTATAGCTATTCTAACAGGCGTGAGGTGGTATCTCATTACAGCTTTGGTTTGCAGTTGTGGGATGACTAATAATGTTTAACTTTTTTAATGTACCCATTAGCCTTTTATATATCCTCTTTGGGAGAATGTCTGTTTAGGTCTCCTGACAATTTTTACATTGGATCGTTTATGGCTTTTTGCAATTGAGTTGTGTAAGTTATTTATCTATTTTGGATATGAACCCCATACACACACACACACACGTGCATATACATGTGTGAGTGTATATATATTTTATAATTCCATAGGTTGACATTTCACTTTGTTGATGATTTCCATTGCTGAACAGAAGCTTTTTTAGTTAGATGTAGTCCCAGTTGTTTATTTTTTATTTTGTTATGTTTTAGTTGTCATGTCATTGCCAATACCCATGTCAAGGTGTTTTTTTCCTATATTTTATTCTACAAATTTCATGGTTTCAGGTCTTATGTTTCAATGTTTAATACATTTTCAGCTAATTTTTGTGAGTAATGTAAGATGGCTAGTTTCATTATTTTTTGAGTATCCAGTTTTCCCAGCATCATTTATTGAAGAGACTGTCCTTTTTCCATTGAGTATTCTTGGCTCCCTTGTCAAGTATTAATTGAATATATATGCTTTGGGTTTATCTCTGGGCTCTTGATTCTGTTCCATTGATCTATGTGTCTGCTTTTATGTGATCTCCATACTGGTTTTATCACTATAGCTTTGCAATTAGCTCGAAATCAGTGAGTGTGATGCCTCCCACTTTGTTCTCCTTTCTCATGTTTACTTTGGCTATTTGGAATCTTTTGTTGTTTTATATTAAATTTTAGGGTTGTTTTTTCTACTTCTGTAAAAACTGCCATTGGAGTCTTGATAGAGATTGCACTGAAGCTATAGATGGCTTTGGTAGTATAAACATTTTAATAATATTAATTCTTCCAGTCTACGAATACAGGATGCCTTTCCATTTATTTGAGGTTTTTATTTCTTTCATAAATATCTTATAATTTTCTGAGTACACAACTTTCATTTCCTTGGTTATATTTATTGCTGTGTACTTTATTATTTTTATCTCATTGTAAGTGGGATCATTTTCTTTATTTCATTTCTAAACCATTCTTATTAGTGCATAGGAACACTACTGATTTTTGAATATTAGTTGTGTATCCTACAGCTTGACTAAATTTGTTGATAAGATCTAAAGACTTTTGGTTCAGTGTTTAGGATTTTCAATATATCACATCATGTAATCTTCTAATAGAGGCAATTTTAATTCTTACTTTCCAATTTTGATACTCTTCTTTGCTTGCCTGACTGCTCTAGCAAGGACTTCCAGTACTATGTTTAAAAGAGGAGTAGTGTGACTGGGCACGCTTGTGTTGATCCTGATTTTAGAAGAAAAGCTTTAAATTGTTCATCAGTGAGTATGATATTAGGTGTGGCCCTATCATATATGCCCTTTATAAAGTTAAGGTATGCCCTGTCTATATTTAATTAGTTAATAAATTTTTATTATAAACAAATGTTGAATTTTGTCAAATACTTCCTTCTGCGTCTACTGAAAAAAGTCATATGATTTAAAAAATTTAGCCTAATAATTATGGATCACACTGATTGAATCGTCCTGCAGAGAGTGAATCATCTTGGCATCCCAGGTGAACACCCCATGATTTATGGTAAATGGTAATGGTAAATGATTCTTTTGATGTGCCACTAAATTTAGTTTGTTAGTGTTATACTGATAATTTTTTGCATCTATATTTACCAGGGATATTAATATTCTGGTAGTGTTCTATTCTGACTTTGATATCATGGTGATGATTGTTGGATAAAATTAGTTTGGGTATGCTACCTCCCCTTCAATTTTTTGGAAGAGCTTCAGATAATTTGCACTAATTCTTAAATGTTTGATAAAATTCACTAGTGAGGCTATTGGGTCCTTGACTTTTCTTGATGGAAGGTTGCTTAATATCTGATCCAAACTTCTTACTAAACAGGTTTATTTAGACTTTCTACTTCTAATTCAGTCTTGATAGTTTCCATGTGTGTTGGCAGATAGTCATTCATAGTAGCATCTTATGAGTGACTGTATTTTGTGGTATCTGTTGTAAAGTCTCCTTGTTTTCATTTGCAAATGTTTTTCTTATCTATAGTTAGTCTAGATAAAGGTTAGTTCATTTGTTTCTATTTTTTCAAAGAACTTTTAGTTTAATTAATCTTTTCTATTGTTTTTCTGTTCTCTATTACATTTATTTGCACTATAATTATCATTTCTTTCCATCTGCTAACTTTGGGTTCAGTTCAATCTTTTTCCAGTTCCTTAAGGCATAGATATAAGTTGTTTACTTAGGATCTTTCTTACTTCATAATGTAATCTTTTATTGCTTGAACTTCCCTCTTTGAACTGCTTTTTCTGCATGCCATAAGTTTTGGTATGTTTACTTCCATTTTTGTGTGTCTCAAGGTACATTTCTATTTTCCCTCAAATTTCTTATTTTATCCATTGTTCAAGAGAGTAATTTCCATATAGTCATGAATTCTCTAGTTTTTCTCTTGTTTATTGACTTCTAATTTTATACCACTGTGGTCAGGTAAGATACTTGCTATGATTTCATCCCTGTTGAATTTTCTAAGACTTTTTTTGTGCCTTAACATATAGGGTATCCTAAAATATGTTCCATGTGCCATTTAGAAGAATGGGTATTCTCCTGATATAAGATAGAATGTTCCATGTCTACTGTTAGGTCAATTTGGTCTATAGTGTTGTTCAAATATACTGCTTCCTTCTCGATTCTCTTTCTGAATATCCATTGCTGAGAGTGGGGTATTAAAGTCCTAAAATATCACGAATTGCTATTTATTTCTCCTTTTAGCTATTAGTTTTTGTTTTGTGTATTTAGGTGCTCTGATATCAGGCACATACATATTTAGAATTGGTCATTATTCCTGATGGATTGACTCCTTTATAATAATACAATGACCTTTGACTCTTTTTACCATTTAGTTTAGTGTCTACTGTGTCTGATATGAATATAGCTCTCCCTGTTTTTGGGGGGGTTACCATTTGCTTTATTTCTTCACTCTCAGTCTGTGTGTCTTTAAAGCTAGTGTGAGTCTTTTGTAGGCAGCATACTGTTGGTTCTCTTTTAAAAATCCATTTAGACATTCTATGTCTTTTAATTTGAGAATGTATCCTCCTTACATTCTGATATAAGAACTTATTACTGCCATATTGTTAATAGTTTTCTGATGTTAAGTAGGTCCATTTTTCCTTCTTAATCAGCTGTTTTGTGTGTGTGTGTGTGTGTTTTGATGGCATGTGCTATCAGCATGCCTTGATTTCTTTATCATGTTATTTTGTGTATAGGTTTTTCCCTTATAGTTAACATGAGAATTACATAAAATAACATTGTAACCCCTATTTAAACTAATAACAACTTAACTTCACTAAAATTTCTATGCTTATACTTTTACTTCCCCTCATTGTTTAGGTATTGCTGTTACCATTTACATATTATTTATATTGCATAACTAATAACAATCATAATTATTATTTTTACTATTTTTTAGCTTTTAAACTGTGTGATTTACACATTACCATATTACAGAATCCAACTTTGACTATATATTTATCATTACCAGTAAGTTTTACACTGACTTCTCATATTGTTATGATGTTAATTAACATCCTTTTAGTTATGTTCAGAGAACTCACTTTAGTATTCCTTGTAAGACAGGGCTAGTGGTAATGAATTCCCTAAAGTTTTGTTTCGTAAAGTCTTTATCCCCACTTCATTTCTGAAGGACAGCTTCATTGTGTATACTATTCTTAATTTTTTTTTTCTTTTCTGAAAGCTTCCCTGGAGAAGTCTTCTGATAGTCTTACGGGGTTCCCTTGTATGCAACTTGTATCTCTTACTGTTTTTCCATTTTTTTCTGCCTTTGACTTTTAACAATTTATTTATAATGTGCCTCAGTGTAGCCCAGTTTGGTTTGACCTATTTGGGATCCTTTGAGTCTTTTGGATCTGGATGTTTCTCTCTCTCCCATGTTTGGGAAGGTTTTAGGCTATTGCTTTAAATATACTAGTTGTCCCTTTCTCTTCTTGTTCTGAAATCACCATATAGATATTTTTTTCATTGTGTCTCACAGGCTTTTTTTACTCTTTTTTTCTTTGTTTTTTTGTTTTTTGTTTTGTTTTGCTTTGCTTTGCTCCTCTGACTTGACAATTTCTAACGTCCAATCTCCTAGGTCACTGATTTTTCTGCATTACAGAAGCAGCTTTCTATTGAATGGTTTTCATTTATTGTGTTTTTTAACTCTAGGATTTCTGCTTGGGTTTCTTTTTTGGATGATTTGTATTTCCTTTCTGAACTTCCATTTTGTTGGTACACTGTTTTCTAGTTTTGCTTAGTCTGTGTGTTCTCATAGTTCACTAAACTACCTTAAGAGAATTATTCTAATTATTCCGAATTCTTTGTCTGATGTTTCATCGATCTCCATTTCTTTAGGGTCAGTTATTAGAGTTTTATTAGTTTCCTTTTGTGGGGTCAAATTTACCTGATTTCTAATGATCCTGATTCCTTCCATTGATATATGTCCATTTGATAAGTGGTCTCTTCTGGGCTTTGCGGGTTTGTTTTGCATAACAGTTCTTAACCAGTCAGCAAAGTTTGGGTTTCTGGACAGATCTGCTGGTCTTGTCCTTGGGTAGCTGGGGCCTGGTCTATTTTTTGGTGAGTAAACTGTTTGATCTCTGAGGATGGGGGTGGGTGAGTGTATCACTGGCTGAGAGCAGCTGGATACAATTGCTAGCTTAATTCTCTACCCAAGTGAGGCTGTAGATGGGCTTTGTGGTTTCCTGGATTCTCTGGTCAGGCTTACTAGAGAGTCAGGACTGGGTACAATATTTAGCAGTAGCTGGCACTATGAGTTAGCTTTCCTGTCCTACTGGGACAGCAGGAGGGGACCTGGATCCTGCATAGCTCACTGTTTGGGGACCCAGTCAGGTGAGCGCATGCACTGACTATCCTGGTAAGGGGATTCACTGGTTTTGCTCTGCAGACAGAGCCACAGGCTGTGTTGTCTGTTCAAGTACCACTGGATGCAGGGCTATTAGATGTGCTGTGCAGCTCCCCATGTGCCGTGGTAGGGTTTCCCGGTCTGGTGAGGTGAAGGCTCTCTTCAGCAATAAATGTGGTTACAAATTAGGTCCCCTGCCCTGGTGTAGCAGAAGAAGCAGCTTTAAGGTGGTTATTACTCTTTTTCATGGTCTTGACTCAAACCCTCCTGTGCCTCAAATTCCACAGCCATACAGGGCCACTGTCTTTTCTCAGGAGTTGATCAGCTCTGTCTGCCCCTCTCTTGGTTCAAGAGTTGCTGGGTTAGGGAGCTAAGTGGGGTGAAACCAGAGTAGGAGCTCCACAGGCAGGTGGGGTGCTACATATCACTCCCATGTGCTCAGGGGAGATGTCTCGCCACGGAGCTGTGCCAGCCTTGGGGGCAGTGTGGTCTGTGTGTGAAACCAATTCTCTTACCCTCCTAATGCAGTTGGTCTTGGTTTCCATGGTGCTGAGGGCTATGTCTGCCTCACTGCCATTTTCCAGGATTCTCTCAGTAGTGTCTTAGCCATGAATAGTTGTTGCTTGTTCTTCTTATGGGTGAGTGGGGGGCAAAGTCAGGAACAACCTATGTCACCATCCTGAAGGTGTCGCTCCCCTAGCCTAATTTGTTTTAGGCTATTCTCAGACTGTACTGTACTTACTGAAGGAGTATTTCACTCTAATTAATTTATTTTCATGATAAATATATATAAATTGATAATGTGAGGAAAAAGACCTTCTATAAATGTATTCTTCACTTGTATCTCTCTAGCTAAATTTAAAAGTCAGGAGGTCATGGGTCTGAAATGTCCTCATGTCTCATAATTTATCTTTCCCCCCTTTATCTTCTCATTGAACGATACATAGTTTTAAGTGTCTCTGACATTAACACAAGTCCAAACCGAAAGGGGTCTCAGCGATCACCCAGTCAGCGCTCCTATTCTACTGCCGAGGACGTTGAGTTTATGGGCGTGTGGGCTTCATCGGCGGCTCGTTCACTGTGCACCACGAGAGCCCTTTACCAGCCTCTCTGCGCTCGCTATGGCGGCCTTTGCGCGTTGTCGGTCTAGCATCTGCTGAGAACAATTTTTCCAATCCTATATTTTTAAATCAAAACATATGACCACATTTAAAACACAGAAATGGCACACTGTTTCTTATGTTTGTATTTTGATGCTGCTGCATATGTCTGAAAAAAAATACGTGTGGTACATGTGAAATATGGGGTCCTAATAAAATCTGAGCAGGTTTAATAAATGTCCTGAACTATTTTCATGGAACATGAAATTACAAATACTCTGCCACTCTCGTTCCATTTATAGAACCACATGTGATCCTCGCGCATCTTACCCTTTCTATCTTTATATTCATGTTGGTTTTTCTTTTTCTTTTTGTATTAGTACAACAGATCAGCAGAATGTACAAACTCATTTGTAGACATTTAATAATTTCCTTTTTTAATTGCAAAAAGAAAACAGTACTTCAGTCTGTGGAAACCTAATGTTAAAAAATATACAGAAAGATAAATACAAATGTATGTGTATGGATCTACTGCCTTTACTCATTCTAGCTCATATAGTTCAGAAAGATTCATTTCAACCACTAATTCCTACTAATCTAATCCAGACGTCCTCTACTTACTAAAGATGAGAGTCTCTATTTGGATCCTGAATTACTAAGGAGCCTAGATATTTAGATCAGGTTTCCAAACCTCAAATGTGTGCAGAACTGAAACAGGTAAGTGGTAGAGAAGATGCCAACCAGACCTAAGGTGTTAGAGCACGCTCGGTCAGTCTGAGGGCATGCCCTATTTCAAGAGGCTACTTGCAACTTAGTGTATCAGCATATTTTTGTCATGCAAGAATATGAACTCACTTTGATAAAGTAGCACTTCATTAAAATCCACGGCAAAGCAGGATTATTACATGAAACCTCACAATTTAAGAAAGTAAGCCATCAGTGCCTATATTATCTACATGTTTATTTAAATTTGTGCATCAAGATTGAAAGGAAAAAGATATACATACTTGCCCTAAGACATTTCCTTACTAATGTTCCCTTTCCATTCCATATTTCAAGTTGAATGGCCAAGAAGGTCTCATCTTCATCTGCCTACTCCTACTGCTGCTTCTGCTTTTTGCTTAATGCACAAATATAATTTCCTTAAAGGAACAGTGGTTTTATTTTCATTTCTTCATAATTTAGTCACATCTTCCCATCAATACCACGCATGAACTTGCTCACCTGAAATTTCAAATGGAGACACTTATTCTTTCCTGAACCTAGAGTAAGATACTATGATTTTAAATAAGCAAAGAAATACATTAACCACATTGGCACATGTATTCACATTTCTAAATCACAACTGCTTTGAATTAACTTGGTCTCAGACACACTGGGGACTCTTAATTCCTAGGGGAGTTATGTGTTATTGTTGCCTCATTTGCTTAAAGAGAAAATAGGATAAAATTCAGAAAGTTGCCATTACCTCTTTATTGAAGTTATATCTTAGTAAGCAAAAGGGTTCCCCCTTCTTTCAATATTTCATGTTGTTAAGGAACTTTGGGTACAGGATAACTTTTTGGCTTTCTTATAGCTAATGTGGTTGCTAATACTTTGCACTCTAGGGTCTGATATCTATAAAGCCTTGTGTATTTTCAAGGGGAAGTGCTCCAAAATGTCTATGTAGAAAAATAAATAAGATTTATCTTTTTATAGAAGAGAAACAGTATTTTTTGGATTTGGCCCTTCAGTGAAAACAGTGGGTTTTGGTTACTGAAGCCAATGTTTTCTTAGCAGATTTTTTTCATTTTGGCAAATTTTACCAAAAAAATGTGAACTTTATTTTGTTATCTATAGTCATTATGAGATCAGAGTTAATGGAATCTAATTCTCAAAGCATCCTCTTCAATTCTCAAATATTTTTTTTATCTCAGGAAGTTGAAATCATAAACATATTTTCCATGTTCTGAGTTTCACCAACACTTCACATAATACCTGAGTGTTCTGAGATAGTTGAAGAAATATTCCTGATTAGTCAGAAAATGAGCCTTGGGGAAACTCATAATCTCTAAATGAAAGGAGAAGGCAGATTGATAGAACACAAAAGGCAGCAATTAAAAATTAGGAAAAATAGAAGCACATATTAAAATGATTCTCAAATGGTTAAGAAATCTAAATCATAAACCTTCTACAGAAAAAATAATTTCATTTTTTTTGGAAAGAAGTATTCAAAGTCATGAAAGGGAAGGACCTACGTCCAAGATTACTCTATCCAGCAAAGCTACCATTTAGAATGGAAGGGCAGATAAAGTGCTTCCCAGATAAGGTCAAGGTGAAGGAGCTGATCATGACCAAGCCCTTATTATATGAAATGTTGAAGGGACTTATATAAGAAAAAGAAGATATCAAAACTATGAACAGTAAAATGACAACAAACTCACAACTATCAACAACTGAGCCTAAAAAAACAAAAAAACAAACTAAGCAAACAACTAGAACAGGAACAGAATCACAGAAATGGAGATCACATGGAGGGTTAGCAGCAGGGAGGGGGAGGGGAGCGAATGGGGGAAAAGGTACAGGGAATAAGAAGCATAAATGGTGGAACAAAATAGACAAGGAGACTTAAGAACAGTATAGGAAAAGGAGAAGCCAAAGAGCTTATATGTATGACCCATAGACATGAACTAAGAGGGGAGGGGAATGCTGATGGAAGGGGGGGGTACAGGGGGGAGGGGAATAAAAGAGAGAAAAAAAGTGGGAAAAGTGTAATAGCACAATCAATAAACTATATTAAAAAAACAAAATAAATTGACGTAAGGGACAAGCAAAGACAAGATAAACTGGGTTAGTATCCTGGTTCAATGACCTTTTATGCTGGGGATACCTTAGGTAACTAACCTAAACTAGTTAAACTAGGTAAACTACTAGTTGCCTCACATAAAATAAAAAGTTATTAGGAGTTACTTCACAGAATTGTTGTTAGGACAAAATTTATCACAGATAAAACACAATTTAAAAATCTAATAAATATTAGATACAATTATCACAGAATAGATACTCTAGAGAGAGACTCAGGATATTAAAAACATAGTTTGTGTCCTACCTAAAGTTTTGTATTGGTGAGAAAAGAACAGGTTATGTAATAAAGGGATAGCAGTGTATTTTTGTAAAAATATACTCCTAACCATGAATAAGAACATAGTACAGTTGGAATGTAGATTTGATTATAATATAAAGCCAAAGAAAAGATAGGTGATTTTGGAGTATCAAAGTTCCTTCTAAGCAAAATTCCAAAGGTATAAACCATAAAGGAAAGACAACATTATAAACCCTTATTCCTCATCTTACTTGACCTAGCGTTTCCCTTTAAAGTCTGGGACTTATGACTGTCTTGGTTCTCTCCAGCCTCATGGGTCTTATTTCTGTGTCCTCAATATCCTCTTTTCTCTGATCTCTCAATGATGCAATGTTTTAGTTTTCCTCATTGGTCCTCTTTTCTTCTCTGTCTACTATCTCATACATTTCCTTGGGTTTAAGTACTATCTGCTGATTCCTTCTAAATTGGTACCTGCGGCAAAGACTTCTCACCCTAAACCAATCCTTACATATCCGACTCTCTATTTGACATCTCTATCCAGACAACTAGTAGGTTTCTGAAACACAGCATGCCTCAAACTGAAACGCTGATCTTCACCCCCAAATCATATCCACTCCCTGCCTTCCCCATCTCAGTTGATGGCAATTCATCAAAGTTCAGGTGAAGATTTTGGTACACCTATGATCCTTTTCTTCTCCTTAAACTTCATATGTAATTCTTTATAAAATCAATCAAATTTGAAAATACATCAAGAATACTCTTACTACCTCAGCAGTTACCACCTGGATCCAAGCCATCATCATCTGTCACCTGGATGATTGCAATAGTCTCCTAACTTGTCTCCCTGGTTCTAATTTTGCCCTTTCTTACAGTCTAGTCTCAACACAGCAGTCAGAGTAATTCTTTTAAAGTGCAAGCCAGATCCACTCAATACTGCAATTTTTCTGCATTTCATTCAGAGTATGACCCAAAGGAGTTACAATGCCCTACAAGAATCCCCTTCTACTCACATAACTCCAGCCACACTGGCCACATTGATACTTGTTGGAACACACTGTAGAATCTTTGCTGTCACTATTGCCTTGTCTCCCAGGTGAATTAACACTCTCTTCCTTCAGGTCTTTGCTTAAGCCACTCTTGCCTTCCTAATCACCCTAGTCAATGCATAGAGGGGGTTATGGGAATCATGAGGTAGAGACTTACTTAGCAGACTATACCGTCAAAAACATCCTTTCATTGTATATACAGTCATGTACCACTTAGCAATGAGGATATGTTTTGAAAAAATGCGTTACTATGTGCTTTTGTCATTGTGTGAATATCATGGGGTGCACTTGCACAAACCTAGATGGTACAGCCTACTACACACCGAGGCTACACGATATAGTCTATTGTTTCTAGGATACAAGCCTGTACAAGTCACTGTGCAAAACAAAAAGGATTAAAACAAGTACAAGGGAAAATGATGCAGTCAAGGGATGTAATAAATGGCGTATGTGAGGCTGCTGCCAGCATAACACAGCATGCTGTGTTGAAGAAAATTTTTTATAAGAAAGAGTACACTTTAAAATAATATGGTACAATAAATATATAAACCAATACACATAGAGTAAATGTATTATCAAGTATTACATGCTGTACATAAGTGTGTATTCAATACTTTTATGTGACTGGCAGCACAGTAGGTTTGTTTACATCAGCATCACCACACACATGTGAGTAATGCATTGTGTTAAGAGGTTATACAGGCTGTAACGTCACTAGGTGATAGGAATTTGTCAGCTCCATTATAATCTTGTGGGAGTTCTGTCACATATGCTGTCCATTATTGATCAAAATGTCATTATGTGGTATACGACTGTTTATACTCATGTTTGTGTGTGTGTATGCCTCTGTGTGTGTGTGTGTGTGTATATGAGAATGACCTATTTAATAACTAATGATAATTTTCCCTTTGTGGTGGGATTATAAGTAATTAATTTTCTTTCCACTTATCTATATTTTCCAGAAATTTAGAAAATAAACAATGGTAGGACTGACATCACCAAGGACAACACAGGTTGTTCCAGACTGCATTCCCTCTAGGAAGAATGAGTAACAACTGTTCTCGGATGAGATACCACTGAGAATCCTACAACCCTGGAGTGAGGCAGAAGACCCTGCTGCCCCACAGACCCAAGACCGACTGCTTTAGAAGGGTAAGAGGAGCTGCTATACTCTGACTGCTTTGTTCCTCCTCCCACTCAGCACAGCGCCATGCCAAGAGGTCTCCCCTTAGCCTATAGTATTCCCAGTGGAAAACTAGAGCCCGGGGAGGATATCCAGCTCCCCCAGTATTGTGGAACACTGCATGCGACCCCCTACTGAGTTCTCAACCAATGAAAATCACAGTGGAATCTGCGGGTCTCAACCACTTGGAGTCTGACGGTGACTGAGAAGGGGCTTGCAACAGCCAGCACTTAGAGCTTGACAGACCAAGCTACTACTAGCAGAGTCCCCATAGTAGTAACAACCACAGGCTTTGCTCACCTACAGAACCAAGTTGGTGGTGCTCTTTGGCCAAGGAGATCAGCAGGGTGTAGGTCTGCCGGATACAGCTCCGCAAATGAGGAGTTTTGCAAAGCAAAGAGCCTGGGGTGACAATGCTGAGATAAGACACCTGAGTCATAGCCCCATCTGGTCAGAATGACTGGCAAGAATACCTGGAAGCTGTGCTATTTAGCAATACTTCAGTGAGGTAGGGAGGAGACAGAGATTATAGTCTACAGAGCAAAGCCAGTGGCATTGGTCAGCCAGGGAACTTGGAGTGCAGGTCAGCTTGAGTTAAGGTCAAAAACAAAGGGTCTTACAGTCTTCAGTTCTGACTCTTCTGTGGCCCAGAGGCAGGGAAACTACTTCACACCCCTCTCCTTGCTAGATATAGGCTTCAGCCTACCTGATTAGGGAGCTACCAGAGCACATGGGAAGCCGCATAGTTCATCCAGCGGCCCTACTTACAGTGAAACTTGAATAGAGAACACAGTCCGCAGTTTTCCCTATCTGCAGAGAAAAACCAGCAGTTTCACATGACCAGGATATTCAGTGTATACTCTTGCCTGATTGGGTCCCCTAAAAATGAGCTGTGCAGGCCGAGTCCTGTCCTGCTGCTCTGCCAGGGAAGCTAATTAATAACTCCCCCTAATGTAGAGTACAGTACCCAGTTACGACCATATAGCAAGACTGACCAGAGACTCCAGGCAACTGCAGAGCTCATCTTACAGCCTCACCTGGGCAGCGAACCAAAGCAGCGGTCCTGTCCAGCCATTCTCAGCTAGTGGCACTCCCCCACCCCTCTCCCCACCTCAGAGCTCAGTTGACTTACCCCAAAACAGACCCTGATAACAGGTCCCACCAGCCTAAGGAGGTAAGAAGCAGATACGCCCAGAAACCCACACTGAGCCGACTGGTGAAGAACTGTCTATGCCAAAGCACCACTGCAAGCACTTAATTATAACACAAAGTTTAACGTAAAAGATCAATAAAAGCAACTCTAGCTACTACAACTTGGTAACAAAGATAAATTACTATTAGCAGAAGAAGAACTATATTATTTAAATAAAGTTTTACGTATGCCTCATGGTAACCACAAAGCAAATGTCTATAGTAGAGACCAGACCATTAAGGAAAACAATGGGAGACTGAATGAATCGCCATGGAAAACCACCAACTTATAAAGATAGAAGGAAAAAGAAACAACGGGAGTAGTAAATTTTTACATATCAATAATCACCTCAAATGTAAATAGACTGAACTCACCAATCAAAAGGCCCACATATATGCTACTCACAGGAGGGAGACTCATCTCAGCTCCAAAGACACACATGGACTGAAAGCGAAAGGATGAAAGGTAATATTGCAAGCATATGGAAACCATAAGAAGACAAGTATAGTCACATGTGTATCAAACAATACATATGTCAAGCCAAAAAGAGTAACAAAGGGCAAAGAAGGTCATTAATGATATTACAAGGGTGAGTACATCAAGAAAATATAACCATCACAAATATATATGTACCCAATAGCCAAGCACCTAAATATATTAAGCAAATAGAGTTATCCCTCTGTATCCACACAGAATTGATTCCAGAAACCTTCTTCTACCACAGCAGATACCAAAATATGAGGATACTCAAGTTCCTAATATATAATGTAATATTATTTGCATATAAACTATGCATATCCTCCTGTAAATTTTAAATCATCTTTACATTACATATAATACTTAATACAATGCAAATTGCTATGTAAATAAGAAAAAAATGTGTGCATATTTAGTACAGACACAACCATGTAAATCTAATTACACAGTACATATCATACATAAAATAATATTTATTTTTTCCAAATATTTTAGATCCACAGTTGGTTGAGTCCATGAATGTAGAACCTGCAGTACAGAGGGCTGACTGCAATAATAGATCTTAAAAAAGAGAGAATGATACAATAATTGTAGTGTACTTCATTGCCCCACTATCAGCATTGGATACATCATCTGAATAGAAACTCATCAAAGCAAAGCTGCCATTGAACCATACTTCATCACAAAAGAATCTAATAGATACATACAAACCTTAGAACCAATAGCAGCAGAATACACACTCTTCTAAAGTGTGCATAGAACAGTCTCTAGGGTAGATTATATGACAGGTCACAAAGAAATCTTAGCAAATGTAAGAAAACTGAAGTCATACCAAATATTTTCTCTGACCACAATGGTATGAAAATAGAAATCAACAACAGGAGGAAAGGGAAAATCTATAAACATTTTGAAAACATAACACTTCTAAACAATCATTGGTCAAAATGAAATAAAAATTATCTCAAGAAATTGAAAATGGAAATACAACATATCAAATATTGTAAGAAAAAGCAAAAAAAGATCTGAAAAGAAAGTTTATAGTACTAAATCCTTGTATGTATTAAGAATTAAGACATTCAGAATTAAACGATCAATCTTAACACTTCAACAAATTAGAAGAAAAAGAAATTAGGACCAAAATTAGCAAAAGAAAGAAAATAATAAAAATCCAACCAGAAACAAATAAAAAGACCAGAAAAACAAAAGATTAACAAAACTAAGAGGTGGTTCTGCAAAAAAGACAAACACAATTGACAAACCTTTAACTAGAGTAAGAAGAAAAGACTTAAAATTAGAAATGAAAGATTATAACTGATACTACAAAAATACCTAGAATTATAAGAGACTATGAAAAATTACATGCCAACAAAATATATAATCTAGAAAACGGATACATTTCTAAAGAAAACCACAAACTACACAGACTAAATCAGGAAGAAATAGAAATCTGAACAAACTAATAACAAGTAAAGATATTAAATCAGTAATCAAAAATACCTTTAATAAGAAAACTCCAGGACCAGATGGATACACTGGAGCATTCTACAAAACATTTAAAAGAATAATTAATACTAATTCTCCTTAAATACTTCGAGTCATTCTATGAAGCCAGCATTACTTTTGACATCAAAACCAGATAAAGATAGCACAAGAATACAAAATTATAAACCAATGTTTATGAAGAACATAAATGTAAAAATTCTCAAAATTAGCATGCCAAATATAAGAATACATTAAAATAATTATACACTGTGACCAAGTGGGATTTATCCCTGAGATGCAAGAATGGTTCAATATACCCAAATCAATAAATGTAACAGATCATATCAATAAAATAAAAGATAAAAATCATATGAACATCTCAAAAAATCCAGAAAAAAATATTTGACAAAATACATCCTTTTTCATGATTAACAACGATTAGGTATATAAGAAACATACCTCAACATAGCAAATTCTATGCACAACAAACTCAGAGCTAACATTATACTCAATAAAGAAAAATTGAAACATTCCCTCCAAGATCAGGAATAAGATAAGAATTCCCAGTCATGGCTCCTAATTAATACAGTATTGAAAGTCCTACTCATAGCAGGTAGGCAAAACAAAGAAATATAAGATATCCAAGTCAGAAAAGAAGTTAAACTTTCACTATTTGCTGATGGTATGATTTTATATATAGGAAATTCCACAAAATAATAAATTATTGGTGTTAACCAATAATTTCAATAAAGTGGCAGGCTACAACTGAACAGATAAAAATCAACTGCATTGCTTTACACTAACTGAAGCATCAGAAGAAAAAATAAAGAAAACTATCCCATTCACAACAGAATCAAAAGCAATAAAATGCTTGGGAATAAATTTAACCAACAAGGTAAAAAATGTTTATGCTGAAAACTAAGACTTTGATGACAAAAACTGAAGAAGACAGGAACAAGTGAAAAGACATCTGTGTTCACAGAACAGAAGAATTACTACTGTCAACATGATCATTCTACCCAAAGCCGTCTATGGATTCAGTGTAACCCCTATCAAAATTCTGAAGAGATTCTTCACAGAAATATAAGAAACAATCGTAAAATGTGTATAGAATTGCAAAGGCCCAGAATAGCCAAAGCAACCCTGATTAAAAAAAAAAAAATTGGAGGTGGCAGCTTTCTTAATTTCAAACTATACTACCAAGCCAAAATAATAAAAAAGGTATGGTACTGGCACAAAACAGACACATCAACCAACAGAATACAATACAGAGATCAGAATTAATTTGCAGTATATACAGTTAACTAATTTGGGACATGGGAGTCAAGAATACCCAATGGGGAAAAGATGCTTTCTTCAATAAATGGTTCTGGGAAAACTTTAAAAAATGCAGAATAAAAAAACAATCCCTATTTTACACCACTCACTCAAAACGGATCAAAGACCATAAAACATGATACCATAAAACTTCTAGAATAAAATGTAGGGAAAAAGCGAAATGATATTGGTCTTGGCAATTGTTTTTTACATGTCACTAAAAGCACAAACAAGAAAAGTAAAAGTAAAAAATGGGACTACATCGAACTCAAAATTTTCTTCACAGCAAAATGAAAAGACAACATATAGATGGGAGAAAAATTTTGCAAACTATTTTGGATAAGGGGTTAATATCCAAAATATGTAAAGAACTCAACCCACTTAATAACAACAGAAAACCAATCTGATTAAAAATTCAAGAGAAGTACTAAACAAACGTTTTTCCAAAGAGGATGTCAAAATGGCCAACAAATATGCGAAAAGATTCCTAACATCACCAATCATCAGTAAAATGCAAATAAAAACTACAAGAAAAAGTGATTAGATTTTTGGTTACCACAGATGAGCAGTGGGGAGAGGGGAAATTGGAGGAATGTGGTCAAAATATACAAATTTTGAGCTACGAGGTAAATACCACGGATGTAATGTGCAGCATGATGTTGGCAGTCACCATGGTTGCATAATATGCAGCAAAATTAAGAAGGTAAGTCCTGGGAGTTCTCATTACAAAGAGAAAATCTGTTTTTATTATATCTCTCTGAGATGATGGATGCTAAATAAAATGTCATGTATTGTTAATTAATTTAGTTACATATAATTATATATTAATTAAATTGTTAAGTAAACGTATTAAGTAAACTCATTTTGCAATATATGTTAAGTCAGACCATCAGGCTGGATACCTGAAACTCATACGATGATATATATCAACTATATCTAAATAAAATTAGAAAACAAAAAAAAAATCAGTAAACCCCTTTATAACTGCTTTAATCGACAATATTACATGTAATTTATTAAGTACTAAATGCAGAATTTGGGTTTGACTGTACATGTTATATTATTTGGCAGGCAGGCCTTCCACAAGTCTATTTGCTTGAGGGACTGAGGAAGCCCTGAGGAATTACCACCGCTATGTTTTGAGGGGGAACTCAGCATAATAGCTGTGGTCCTGTGAAACATGATTTCATGAAATATGGATTACTGTCATTAACAGGTCCCTGGATTTATTTTCACAAAACTAGCAATGCCTTGGAAAGATCAAATGTCCTAATGACATCACCTATTTTTCCTAACTTGCAGTGTCAGAGTGATTACTCTCTTCCCTTCCCCCTCACCCTTATTCATTACCACCTCACCTCACATGTACTTAGAAGCAATTCTCAGTCCAACCGGTTGTGAACTGGAATAATCTCTCTCATATGTGTCCTTTATTTTGTCTTTTCTCCCATAATTTATCACTGGGAACGATCATTGTTGTTGTCTTATTCCTAGTGTCAGTGTCTCTGGTCTCTGTAACTGCACATTTTCATCTCTGCAGCACCCAAATCACAACAGTCCATCCTCCACACAGGATTTGGAAGGAACCTCATCAAACAAGGCATTAATCAAACCACTCCAATTTAACATATCCAGTGGCCATACATTGCCAGGAAAAGGATAAAAACAAAACAAAAATCTCTCTCATGTTGGATCCAAAGGGTATCTCTTCTGGGTTCCTTTGACTTTACTTGAAACTCTTTTCTGCTTGCATTGGAAACTGTCCAAGGTCAGTAACCTGAGCTTACTCTTGTATGCATCCTTCATAGTACTAGAGCACTTCACTGTTTGAATTAGATTTTTAAAGTTAAAAAATAAAGTCGAAACCAGGATACAAAATTTTCCTACACTATGAACGAAAATAAAACTCAAAGTAATCTTTTGGGTTAGATAGATACAGGCTACAATATTTTTTTATATTTATTTGGTAACCTATTAAAAGTTATATCAGTAAAAGACACAATTGAGCAATGTCAAGAAAGGCCATTCCTGACTTTGCCCTGCAGAAGAAGAACAAGTAACAACTACTCATGGGCAAGACACCACTGAGAGAATCCTAGAACTTGGAGCAAAGCTGAAGCACCCCTCTGCACCAAAGAAACCAAGACAGAGTATATTATAAGGATAAGAGGAATGTTTATAGACTGACCACGTTGCCCCTCCCCTAAGGCAGCAGGGCACCATGCCAAGGGGTCTCTGCTTAGCCTATGGCGACTCCAGTGGGAAAAATGAGAGCCCAGGGGTGACATTTAGCCCCCTCAGAATCGTAGGGTGCATTGTGGGAAACCCAACACTGGCTTTGCCCCTCAGAGATTGCAGGAGAATCTGCAGGGCTCAGCCACTCAGAATCTGATTGTGGCTGAGGAGGGAGAAAGGCACTTGTAAAACCCAGCGCTTGGATCTTGGCAAACTCAGTACCTACCTGAAGAGTCCTAGTAGCAGTCTCAACCAGCGACTTTGCTCTTCTGCGGAACCAAGTTGGCGGTGCAGGCTGACCAGGGCACTTGGTGAGGATCAGGTTTGCCTAATTTGGATCCTTAAATGAGGAGTTCTGCCAGCCTTGGGGAATGGCCTGACTATGCTCAGGTAGAAGAACTGAGTCATGGTCCCATCCGCTGCAGAGTGTGGCTCCCAGGCCCATCTGACCGAAAGGGTTAGCAAGAAGACCCAGGAGCTATGTAACCTAGCTATGCTGGACCCAAGAGACTGGCGGGCAGATCTGATCAGCCTCAGAGAAAAACCAGTAAAGGGAATAGGGGGTTCTCTTTGCTCAACCTAGGCCGAGGGTTAACGCATATCATCTCCCTCTGCTCACTGCAGGTCTTGACTGCCCCCTAAACAAAAAGCCTGTTTGGGAAAATCTGGGAGTTGCTCAGTTAGGCCCTCCCAGTTCCTCCCAGGCAGGAGACCTGAGTCATACTCTTACACCAGTATACAGACTGCATCCTGACCCCGACTGACTAGAGGGCCGGCAAGAAAAACTGGAAGCTGCTGCCTAACCCCGCCGTTTGAGCGGAGAGTCAGGCAAGCAGATCTGATCACCCCAAGAGTAAAGCCAGTAGCCCTGTCGGGGCAGGAGACTTGGAGCACAGGTCATCTTGAGATAAGACCTCCAAAAACAATCTTTAATAGCCTTGGAGTTGCTTCTCCCACTGAGTCCTGGTAGGGAAACTAATTTGTAGGCCCACATATTACTAAATACAGCCTTCTGCCCTCCCGATCAGAGAACTTTACCAGGGCATACAGAAAGCTGTGTAGCCTACCGAAAAGCCCTGGTTTTAGGAGCATTTGAACAGACAGCCTAGGCCATGGTTTTCTCTGTCTGCAGAGCAAATTTAGTGGCCTCACCTGTTGAGGATATTTCCTGCACACTCTGGCCTCACTGGGGTCCCCATACAACAAACCATGTAGGCCCTGGGTCCGTTCTTGCTACCCTGCCAGAGCAGAGAAGCTAGTTCATAGCCAGCCCTAATGATGAGTATAGTACGTAGTCACAACCATCAAGTAAGCCTGACAAGAAAATCCAGGCAATCACACAGCCTATCCTACAGCCTCATGAAGGGCTGGGAACCAAGTCAGCAGTCCTATCCAGGTGCTCTCAGCCAGTGGCATATCTCCCATCCTTGACCGCAGAGGCCAAATAGTTGCCTCGCCCCCAAACAGACCCTAATAGCAAGTCCTACCTGCTGAAGGATGCTACCAGGAGACACATCCAGGAACTCAACCTGAGCTGAATGGTGAGAAAGTATATCTGTCAAAGCAAACTTGCAAAGTCAGGAAGAGGAAACTACTTGCACCAGTGCAGATACCAATTTAAGGAATCGAGGACCACACACACACACAAAATCAGGTAAATGTAACATTACCAAAGGAAACTAATAAAGTTCTAATAACTGACCCTAAATAATGGAGATCTATGAAATGCCAGGCAGAAACATCAGAATAATGTTCTCAAAGACGTAGTTTAGTGAACTAAAAGAACACATGGAAGACAGCTAAATTAGAAAATAATACAATAAATGACAAAGCAGGGCAATAAAGAAATAGAAACCATCAAAACAAAAAAACCCAGAAATCATAAAGCTGCAAAATACAATAAATGATTTGAAGAATTTAATAGAGTTTCAAAAACAGACTTGACCATGCAGAGAAAAAGAATCAGCAAAGTATCAGACAGGATATTTGAATTATCCAGTTAGGAAGGAAGGAAGGAAGGAAGGAAGGAAGGAAGGAAGGAAGGAAGGAAGGAAGGAAGGAAGGAGGGAAGGAGGGAAGGAAAGAAGGAAGGAAGGAAA
The DNA here is from genome assembly GCA_004026545.1 of Mormoops blainvillei. NCBI lineage: Eukaryota > Metazoa > Chordata > Mammalia > Chiroptera > Mormoopidae > Mormoops > Mormoops blainvillei. The sequence continues at coordinate 30,954 of PVJD01005616.1, read as the reverse complement.
GAAGGAAGGAAGGAAGGAGGGAGGGAAGGAAGGAAGGGTAAAGACAGCTGATTGGACTTATGGAATACAATGAAAAAGAAAAAAAAATAATTAACTTTATGGGAATCCCAGAAGAAAATGAGAAAGAGAAAGGGACAGAAGTTATATTTAAAACAACAATGGGTACAAAGTTCCCAAACCTGCAGGGAGAAATGAAGACCTATATACAAGACATCCAAAGAACCCCAAACAAAGTAAATCCAAATAAAACAACACTGACACACATTATAATTAAAATGTTAAAAGCCAAATAAAAATAATTTTAAAAGGAGCAAGAGAAAAGTGAGAAATACATACAAGGGAAACTCAGTAAGACTAAAATTGGATTTCTCAACAGAAACTCCTCAGGCCTTAGGAGAATGAGATGACATATTTGAAATACTTAGAGAGCAAAGCTGTAAAGCAAGATTTTTATACCCGGTGAAAGCATCCTTCATAAATCAAGGAGAAATAAAGGCTTTTCAAAGCAAATAAAAGCTGACTTCACTGTGACTGGAACTGCCTCAAAAGAAATTCTAAAGGGAGTTTTATGAGTGGAAATAAAAGGACACTGATTAATATCATAACATAAGAAGGCAGCATAAAACTTACTGGTAATGATGAATATGTAGTCAAAGTTAGATTCTGTAATGTGGTTATAGTGAATTATATATATTTCATATATATTACATATATAATTCACTCACAACTCTAGTTTAAAAGTTGAAAAACAAATGTGAAAATACCCCAAAGTACAAAAAGTATTAGTGACACAGTATAAAAATATGTAAATTGTAATATCAGTAACCTAAAATAGGAGGAGGAGGAGAAGTAAAAGTGAAAAGCTTAGGAAATTCTTTTGAACTTAATTTGTTATAAGTAAGTTAGTTTAATTAATCTTATCAATGAGTTTGGTAAATTTGCAGGATATAAAATATAACATACAAAAGTCTGTAGAGTTTCCATTAAACAAAATCCCTATCCAGATGGCACTACTTATGAAAATAAAAAAAAAATCCTAAAATTTATATAAAACCACAGAAGACCCTGAATAGCCGAAGTAATCCTCGAGAAAGAAGAACAAAATGGGAGGAATAAAACTTTGTGATTTACATGGAAAAGCTATAGTAATCAAAACAGTATGGAACTGGCATAAAAATAGATACATAGATAATGGAACAGGTTGAGAGCACAGCAGTAAACCAAGCATATATATTCAAATAATATTTAAAAAGGAGCCAAAGACAGTTAAGGGATAAAACACAGTTCTTCAATAAATGTTGCTGGGAAAATTGGATATTTATATGAATAAATTAAAAAAGAATGAAACCAGACCCCTATATTACAATAATCACAAAAATTAACCAGAATGGATTAAAGACTTAACTGTACAATCTAAAACCATAAAACCCCTAGAAGAAAACATAGGAAGAAAGCTCCTTGACATGGGTCTTGGCAAAAATACTTTGGATATGACACCTCAAGTACAAGAAACAAAACAAAAAGTAAGTAAGTGGAACTACACCAAACTAAAATTTTCTTCATAATAAAAAGAAAAAATCAATCAACACAGTGAAAAGACACACAATGGAATGGGGAAAATATCTACAAACCATTATCTGATAAGGGGTTAATATGCAAATATATAATTATGAGAAACAGCAAAAGCAGCCCTAAAAGGAAAATTCATAGCATTATAGGCCTGGTTCAAGAAACAAGAAAAATCTCAAATAAACACTCTAATCTTACACTGAAAGGAACTAGGAAAAAAAAAACAAAAATAAAGCCCAAAGTAAGAAGAATAAAGGAAATAATAAAGATTAGAGCAAAATTAAACAAAATAGATTCTAAAAAAAATAAACATAAAAAAGATCAATGAAGCTAAGAGCTTGTTTTTTGAAAAGATAAACAAATTTGATAAACCTTTAACCACACAAATAAAAAAATAAAAAGAGAGGACCCAAATAAATAAAATTAGAAATAAAAGAGGAAAAGTAACAACTAACATCATTGAAATACAAAGAATTATAAGAAAATATGCCAACAAATTGGACAATGTGGAAGACATGGATAAATTCCTAGAAACATACAATCTCCCAAACTGAATAAAAATGAAACAGAAAATCTAAACAGATGATTACAACTAATGAAACTGAGGCAGTAATCAGAAAATTTCCAACAAACACAAGTCCTGGACCTGATGCCTTTACAGGCAAATTTTGTCAAACATTCAAAGAAGAACTAATGCCTACCCTTAAAATATCCCCAAAAAATTCAAGAAGAGGGAAAACTACAAGCTCATTTTATGAAGACAGCATTATTCTAATTCTAAAACCATATAAAGACACTACAAAGAAAGAAAATTACAGGCCAATATCCCTGATAAACAGATGCTAAAATCCTCAAAAAAAATTACCAAACTAAATCCAGCAATACATTAAAAAGGTTATAGCACTGGTGGAATGGCTCGGTTGGAGCATCTCCCCATGCACCAAACGGCGAAAGGTTTTGGGTTTGTTTCCTGGCCAGGGCATATACCTAGGCTGCAAATTCAATCCCTGGCTGGGGTGTGTACGGTAGGTAGCCTACTAAAGTTTCTTTCTCACCTTGATGTTTCTCTCTCTCTCTCCCCTTCCTTCCCTCCCTCCCTCTCCCTTTCCTGTCTCTCTAAAATAAATTTAAAATATCCTTGGGTGAGGATTTAGAGGAAAAATATCACACACCATGATCAAGTGGTGATCAAACAGTATTTTTTTTCCTGGGATGCAAGGGTGATACAGTATCTGCAAACCAATTAAAGTGATATACTACATAAAGAAAATGAAGGCTAAAAATCATAATCATGTCAATAGAGGCAGAAAAGTTTTTAACAAAGTCCAGCATCTATTTATGATAAAAACTCTCAGGAAAGTGGGAATAGCAAGAACATATCTTAACCTAATAAAGGTCATATATGACCAAGCCACAGCTAACACCACACTCAATGGGGAAAAACTAAATGCATTTCCCTTAATATCAGGAACAAGACAGAGATGTCCATTTTTACCACTCTTAACTTACACAGCACTGGAAGTCCAGCCACAGCAATCAGATAAGAAGGACTAAAAGGCATCCATACTGGAAAGAGAGAAGTGAAATTGTCATTGTTTGTAGATGACATGATACTGTATGTATACCATCCTAAAGATTCTGCCAAAAAACTACTAGAACTGATAAATAAACTCAGTAGAGTAGTAGGATACAAAATACATATCCAGAAATCAGTTGCATATTTATACACCAATAATAAACTATCAGAAAGGGAAACTAAGAAAACAATCCCATTAACAATTGCATCAAAAAATACCTAGGAATAAATTTAACCAAGGAGGGAAAAGATCTGATTCAGAAAATTATAAGGTACAGAAGAAAGAAACTGAAGACGATATAAATAAGTGGAAGAAAACACTGTGTTCATGGACTGGAAGAATTAACATCATTAAAATGTCCATGCTACCCAAAGCAATCTATAGGTTCAATGCAATTCCTATCAAAATACCAAGGATGTATTTCACATAATTAGAACAAATAACCCAAAAGTTTATATAGAACCACAAAAGACCCCAAATAGCCACAGCAATTTTAAGAAAGAGGACCAAAGTTGGAGGAATCATGCTACCTTTTATCAAACTAAACTGCGAGGCCATAGTAATTAAACAGCATGGCACTGGTATAAAAACAGACACACAGGTCAATGGAACTGAACAGAGAGCCCAGAAATAAATGCATGTCTATATGGCCAATTAATATTTGACAAAGGAGGCAAGAACATACAACAGGGTAAAGACCGTCTATTCATATTCAATAAATGGTGTTAGGAAAACTGGACGTTCTTATACTATATACAAGAATAAACTCAATATGGATTAAAGGTTTAAATGTAAGACTTAAAACCTTAAAACTTCTAGAAGAAAATACAGGCAGTAAAATCTTGGACATTTCTCTTAGTAATTTTTTTTTCTGGTATATTTCCTCAAGCATGGATAACAAAAGAAAAATAAAGAAATGGGACTATATCAAACTAGAAAATTTTTGCGCAGTAAGAGAAACCATCAAAAAATTAAAAGACAAACCACTGAATGGAAGAATATATTTGCCAATATAACATCTGATAAGGTGTTAATGTCCAAAATTTATGAAGAATTCAGACAACAACAACAAAAAAAAAGCTCAAATAATCCAATTAAAAATGGGCAAAGGACCTGAATAGACACTTCTTCAAAGAGGACATACAGATGGTCATACAGACATATGACAAGATGCTTAACCTCACTAATCATCAGAGAAATGTAAATTGAAACCACAATGAGATATCACCTCACACATGTCAGAATAGCCATCATCAATAAATCAACAAACAACAGTGCAAATGAGGATGTGGAGAAAAAGGAACTCCCATGCACTGTTGGTGGGAATGCACATTTGCACAGCCACTGTGGAAAGCAGTGTGGAGTTACCTCAAAAATTAAAAATGGAACTGCCTTGTGACCCAGTGATTCAATTTTTGGGAATTTATCTGAAGAAACCCGAAACACTAATTCGAAAGAATAAATGCACCCCTATGTTCACTGCAGCATTTTTTACAACAGCCAAGATTTGGAAGCAGTCCAAGGTTCCATTGGTAGATGACTGGATAAAAAAAGCTATAGAACATTTACACAACGGAATACTACTCAGCCATAAAAAAGAAGAAAATTTTACCCTTTGCCACAGATGGCTGGCTCTGGAGGCATTACTCTAAGTGAAATTAGCCAGTCAGAGAAAGACAAATACCATATGATTTCAGTTATCTGTGGAATCTAATGAACAAAATGAACTATAAAGCAAAATAGAAACAGACTCACAGATAGAAAGCAGGCTGACAGCTGTTGGGGAGGGTGGGGCTTTGGGTGGCTTAGGGGCTGGCTGGTGGGGGTGTGAGGTTTGAGCAAAAATGAAAAAAAAGGGAGGGAAAACTCACTCATGGACATGGACGACAGCCTGGTGATTGCTGGGAGGAGGGAGGCTGTAGGGAGGTGGAGGAGAGCACGGGGGATATACTGTGGTGGAGGGAGGCTAGACTTGGGGTGGTGAACACACAATGCAGTGTGTAGATGATGTATTGTGGAATTATGCACCTGAAACCTATATAATTTTATTAATCAGTGTCAGCCCAATAAATTCAATAAAAAGGGAAAAAATAAAAAAATAATAAAATTTTTTTTTAAATGACCATATGCCAAAAAAGGTCAGCTAAGTACAACCAAGTTTAAAGAATTTTTCAAATAAAAAATAGTTATTATGACTGTTATTATTATTAGTTTTAATTGTAATGACTGTAATAATAGTATTAACCAAATATACTATCACCAAGGCAATTGTTCTAGAAACTCTGCACCTCATCTCAGTTTTTCAATTGTACACTCTCTACGGATAGAGACAGAACTGAGAAACAGACTCATCAGGCTTGTGATTGGAATTTTAAAAATTTCTCCTCGAGAATGGCAAAAACAAATTACATGAAAAAATATGTACTGCTTGGTAGCATTTAAACATGGTTTATTAAAAGTTAATATAAAAAATAAATGCTTTAATGTAAAAAATTAGGTAAATAATTTTGTTTTTCTAAAAGAGAATAACATATGGAAAGCATTATGAGGAAAGGCACATTAAGCTAAAAGTCTATTAAGTTTAAGAGAAAAAGGGCACATAATACTTTTTCAGGAGAAAGCTAAATATTTCCTATTCTGCTTTGTCTCTGTGCTACCTATGAACATGGCATTGTTATTTGTGGTACTGGATCTTATTTGTTTTATTCTGTTTTTACCCAATTATGAAAACTCAAATCATCTGAGTGGAGAAAAATCGCAACTGTGCAATTGTATGCTATTAAATCGATTAACCAGTTTGCTCACTGGTGTTTTACTTAGGTACTTGGGAGTATGTAGAAGGGTGAAGCTCAATTTTTACATAAAAAATTAAGTACACTGGGTCATATATGTTTCTTCTATTACTAAAATATTGCACATTTTATCACCTCATTTTCTTGTTCTTTTGGTTTGGAGTGGTTATAAATATCCCACACTTAAATCTATAGTCTCAAAATTATTTCTCTATATTAAATAAATCTGATAATTATGAATTCTTGACTTCCATATAACCATCTACATACAGCTCTGTGTCATATGTATATGTCATTAAAAATACAATAACCTGGAAACACAAGAAAAATTTCACTACTACCCTCTACTACACAATTAGTATGTGCTTTCCAGACTGAGGGGGGATGTTCTATTTATAACTCTCTTTTGTTTCCTACCATGTGGCCAAGTTTCCACTTATTACATGTCTGCTTGTCTTAATATTACCATCCAGTTTGGAGCACTGTAAACTGCTTTTCAACCCCTAAATTAAAGCAAATGATATCCACTCCACATCTTACACCAGTTTTACTAGAAGCCACTTCAAAGGTTCCATTGAAAAAAATGAAGTATGGCCACTGCTCCCTGAAGCCAAGGTTAGCTCTGCTCATAATGAAGTGAAACTTTCTCTGATTTCCTTTCTATTTAAATGCTGAAAGTTTTTTCCAAGACACTTCTCTTCCTCCACTAAAAGTAAACCCAGTTGTTTTGCTGTTGTTGTTGCTGTTTGAGGGAGGGGATGGAAGATAAGAAAAGTGTCCTCCCTTACTAGGTGTTGCTTGGGACCAGCACATGTGTGTGTGTGCAGCGACATTCCAGAACCACATCTGGCTATCTTTATCAACATAAAGATTGTTTCAGCTACACACAGTTTCAAAGAGAAAAGCAGTTGTATATTTCTTTCTTATGTTATCACTGGTTTATCAAACTATGTGGAAGTAGATGGCAGAAAGGGCAAAAAAACAACAATCCTCTACAACTCTTTAAGTTTTAGCTCCTCATTGATCTCTACTTTTTGACCATTTCCTCAATCATTCACTTATACTGGGCTCTCCGGCTTCACACAATGCCGCTTTTTACACAAGCCACTGTCGCCCATTTCACCTATTTACACTGTGAGTAGAACCTAAGCTCTGGGGCAATGTAACAGTACGCTGGCCTCCCTCCTGCCCTCCGTACATTCAGTGAGCTTGAGCAGAGCAAAGGAACAGAAAATAGTTACAGAAGCTCACAGTCGTACTTTCTGCTGACTACCACAGGAACTGCTGAGAAGCAGAATATTCATGCCTCTACACACACATACAGACACCGCGGCTGGGCTTAAACTGAAGATGAGTTACTTCTGAAAAGGTTCTTTGTACCTTAAGGTACTACTAACCCCCAGCCTTTTCAAAGCAATTTATCTTCTTGGGTCTTTCAAATTCTGCAGGCAATGGGAATCTGAAGCCTAAACCCAAATGAGGGTGGACAAAACGTTATGATGGACCAAGGGAGACTCTGTATTTCTCCTCCAACTCAGAGCCAAGGTCATGAGAATGAATGTGCTTGCCTTCTCTCTTTGCGAGATGCAATTATTGCTGACTCGCCCTTTGACTGAGGGGGCAGTGTCTTGGGAGATCTCAGCCTTCTGCAGGTTTTCCCCCATGTTCCCCATCTACCTTGGGTCCCTGCTAGATGGACAAATGCCCTAGGATTTCAGTTCTCATCTCTCTAGAAATAGAGACTATGCAATTCAACTAATTCAGCAAATGTTATTAAAGCTTAGTTTCTCTTGTGAATATACAGGTCTTCTTTCAGTCCCTAGGACAAGATCCTCCCTTCTCTCAAGGCCTTTTGCCCAAATGGTGTTTCATCTGTTTAAAGTATTCTCTTCATAGGCTGGTGCACATGTGTGCACACACGCACACCCCATATTGGGGTGAGTTCCCTCTCATTCTTTAGATCTGATTTCAAACATTAGCCCATCAGATGGGCCTCCCTGAACTGTTAAAATCGCAATGTGGTTTCAGCAATACTTTGCACTTGGGCACTGTCGAGAGGCAGACTGTCCAGAATCAGAAGTTCGGGTTCCCACATTTTGCACTATAGACCTGTTCCCAAAGAACTGAACTATCATTCATTGTATGACAATACAGAAATAAAATATTATTCAATGTATTGCCAGATAGAGGCTATAGTCATACAGAGAAATGAGAGAGAGAAAAAGAGAGAGGCTGAGACACAGCTCTTCAGGAACTTAGGAACTTACTGGTTAGGAACACTTAATAAGTTACAGTTGCAGCTGAACACAAAATCCTGAAGTGATGCCTAGTTCTCTATTGTTTTAGAAACTGAAATACCTAGGGAAGGAAAATCGTAAAAATTCCCACGTCCAAAAGTCCATGGGATATGATTTTCTCTTCTAATTCAATACAATGTTCCTTGTCTGCTTCCAGAGGATAAATAAGGATTTGTGCACATATGTTACAAAGTCAAAATAAGCCCTTATGGGGCTTGATCTTCACATTGTTTTTTAACTCCTGCCAAGCAACTGTACACTTTAGGACTGTGACATTAAGCTTTACATACTGATTTTCAGCTTCAACAAAATGCTTTCATAGAGTCTTATCTTTAGTCATCAAAATCTTCTAAGAACATCAAATGAATCTATTTTTAGCTGAGTTTACTAGACTAACACTAATTTTAAAACAATGCTCTTAAAGTGCTATTTATATCTATTCTTTTAAATATAATCAAAATAACTGAGTTATCAATAGAATTTAATAAGCACTTTTTAATCCTCCAGCTTCCTAGATCTTCTCATTTTTGATCATCTAAACGAATATACACGATAAAAACCAGGGGTTCTTTAAAAAGTATGCCTGCCAGCATCAGAAAAACATCTTAAACAAAATATTCCATATTTCAGCACCACCTCTTCACATCACGGAGCACCCAATTATCAAAAAGAACATTAGTGACATGATTACAACAGTACACTCTACCACCTTTGTACTCCTCAAAATGCTATTGTATTTCAACCTATTATGTTTTACGGCTGAACACACATGGGAGCTGAAAAAAGCAGACACAGCTTTAAGAGGATTAATACTTTAAGAAGAACAAATTCAGGAATTCCATCAAATCAAATTAACAGCAATAAGGGACATCATTACCCTCCAAAAACGTGTGCAACTCACAGTGCCTCCTGAGCTCTTGTAACGTAGCAGACACTGTTGAAACATTATATCCACAGAAATTTAAAAATGTTATTTCACTGAAGCTGTTAACATGTTTATATTATAAATAAAGATACACACCTTGCATACATACAAATAATACTAAATACCTGAAGAGCCGTAAGGATATTGGCTAAGGCCTGTCCGTATGTGTCATGGCAGTGAACGGCAAGAACACTGGGTGGGATTTCTTTCATGACACTTTCCAACATTCTCTTCATGCTTCCTGGAGTTCCTACTCCAATTGTGTCTCCCAGAGAGATCTCATAACAGCCCATGGCATACAATCTCTTAGATACCTGTTAAGACAGGCGAAGAGCTTATGAAACAATGGAAATGAATGTACTCAAACTCTGCTGTTCCTCGGCAAACATCATCTAGAGGTAAAAATCACAACCAAGATCGGGACATATACATGGAAAACATTTTAGTTTGCTGGTCCAGTTACATGCTCATTAAATCCTGAGCACTCTATAAAGCCCTGAATGACATTACTGTCATTATCTTTTCTTAATATTCAAGTTTGCTGTAGAGTCATATCCATCTATGGATTTACATGTTTAATTACAAATTATAAACTATAATTTTAACTATGGCAGACTTACTTTTTTCAACTCTTTAATCAAACAGAAGTATCACAGATTTACTTTGGAAGTAGCAATTCTCAAGGCTTTTAGATTACTGGTCAAAAATTATCAATATCAGCTTCTGCTCTGTCACTCAGTAGCTTTATGACTGGTAGAGTAACTGAAGATTTCTGACTTAATTTTTCACACTCATATATGGATGATCTTGCATTTTTGACCCAAGAGCTAAGTAGTGATATTATGAAGAGATATATTGCAGGTCCCTTCAAGCTGGATAACTGGCTACTTTGGGGTGCAATAAGAATTTGCATGAAGGCAGCATGGTATATTGACAAGGACATGGGTTTGGGAGGCAGGCAGGCTGGGACTTAACCTCAGCTGTCACCCATGTTAATCATATCTGGGCAGAAAATGAACCTTTTAAAAACTAGTCTCTAAAAACCTGAAGACAAAATACTCCTACTTAGCATATTTTCTCATTCTTATTTTTTAATTTTTAAGAATGGCAATAATAACGATATCAGTAATGACATATTTGGCAATAAAAATGAAATGAGAATATATATAAATCACTTTGTACAAAGTCTGGCACAGGGTCACTCATTAACTCATGTATTATGTATTTCTTCAGTGCCGCGTCACGCCAGGTGCTGTGCTAGGTGCTGGAACACAACGAGGAGACAAATATTGAGACCGTTCAGGCTGTTAGAGAGCCTGGGGTCAAACGAGGACAGACCTTAATCAATTCCATTTGGTAATGTGTAATTATGGCTAAAATAAGAATTTTTAAACAAAGGAACAGAATTCTAAGAGCATGTGGTGAAGGAAGTTGACCTAGATCTGTCAAGCAGCAAGGGCCCAAGTGACAGCTTGAGATAAACTAAGCATTAACTTCCTGAAGAGGCTGTGAAAAAAGTGCATGAGAATATTCCAGGTAGAATATCAAATGTAGAAGTGAGTGTGTTCTAGGCAGCCGAAATAAAAAATAATAATAATAATTCAAAGAGCAGTCCAGGCAGGAGGAAACTCAAATGCAAAGGATATTGTGACAAGAAAGCAAAAACCAAAGGGTGCTGAAGCTACGTGAGCCTGAAGGGTTAGGCATGGGGAAGACCACACGGAGCCTTGCAAATAAGTTTAGAATTTTGGTTGAGGATTTTATCAGAAGAGCAATAGAAAGGCATGGCAGAATTTGGGGTGGTAGTGATATAATCAGATCTGTTCTTCAGAAAGACAATATCAATAACGATATACAAATAGGATGTAGGGTACTCAGGAAGTCTACCTAGTCCAGGTAGAAGACTATAACTGAATAGAAACTTGGATAAAAAAAAAAATCATACTGCTCATCCTCCTCTACTCCCTATTGAATGCTAAAATTTCGCAATGGCCAAAGAGAGGAGAATGACACTACGAAGGAAAGTGGTAAGTGTGGCGTCAAGGGAATACAAGGGATACAAGTGTTGCAAAAAGAGGGAATGATCAGCCGCTGGTCCCAAAGACTTCTCTGCTGAGGAGTCAAGATGAGGGCGAACTATAATCCTGCATCTTGGCACCAAGGGTAAAACAGTGATTGTAGAAGTAGGGGTCTCAGTGGAGTGACGGTCTAGAAGTCAACTCAGGGTATGATAAGGAGTTGGTGGCACATGACGAAATGGACACCACTGCTGGGGACAGTCTTTTGAAGAAGTTTAGATGTAGAAGGATGGAGATAGTCAATCACTACTAGATGAGGGTGCTGAATGAAGAAAGTTTTTAGCCCTGGCTGGTGTGGACTGAGTACTGGTCTGTGAACCTAAAGGTCATCAGTTTGATTCCCAGTCACAGCACACGCCTGGGTTGCGGGCCAGGTCCCCGGTAGGGTTCGTGAGGGGCAACTGATCAATGTTTCTTTCCCTGTCTTTCTCCCTTCCTTCCCCTCTTTCTAAGAAATAAATACAATCTTTTTTTTTTTTAAGAAAGTTTTCACATGGAAGAGGCTTGAACATGTTCAACTGTCCACATAAGGAGTCTAAGCAGTTGACTATACAGGGGAGTAAGTAAAGGAAAGGACCCGAGACTTGAAAGACTAGAAAGTGAACAAAATTTGCATTAGTCATTTCAGAAAGTAAGAGAGTGAGTTGGCTACAAATACGTTAGAATAGCTCAGAAGACCCATTAAAGGTTGCTGGTGATGAATCCCTAATGTTTCTAATCTGCCTGTTTCATAATTCCTTTCAGCAGCTGCCCAGCATGCTGGTGCAGGAGTGGAGAGCCTGAGGGTATGTGTGCTCTGGCCAGAGATGGCATGAGGCAGAGGAGGAAGAGCAAGGGCTTATTGTGCAGGCAGAGCTGGATCTAGGTTTTGTGGAGTCTGAATTTATACCATTTTGGAAGTTTTCTTTAAGGGAAAAAAATACATAATTGTGAATACAAACTAATAACAGAGTCTTGGAAGGATCCCACGCAACCGAAGGACTACAACATGTTAAGCTTCATTATTTTATAGTATATCTGCCTCTGTGTGCAAAGGTCTTGCTTAAATAATGGACAAAGGGCTGTCCCTCATTTAAAAAATCTGCAGTGAATTTCAAAAGTTCAAATGAATGCACAAAAATAGGATTAGCTTTAGTCAAATCGGAAGTATATTCAGCCTAAATTTTGATTTCTAACAATGTCATCATCACTGCTTCAGCACCACATTAATAAATTGATGAACATGAACATCCTAACAACAGGTGCACAATCATAGGCTTCCAAATGAGCCTACGAGATAGTTTAATAAAATCTCAAAGAATGAGTATTTTGCATTCATTAGTATCAGCTAATAAACAGGAACAGTAAGTAAAAAATTAACTTCAATAATGGTCCTTAATGACTAATCTATTGCTGTAAAGGTTCTGCACCAGCGACTTGAATCCCAAAGGAACAAAACCCTGAAGCAATGGATATCCTCTGATACCTGTGCCCAAAATACACAAGAGAAAAACAAAGGGATGCTGCCTGGGCAACCAAGGCGAAGGGGAAGAGGTTATGCACAAACTGCCCGCGCATGATAGAAAGGTCACTCACATGAAAACAAAGGACATATTGTGACTCCCTTCAGCTTTGAGCGTGCAAAAGCTAAAACTCAAATGTTATTTAACTTTGAACAGCTACAGGCAATGAGTAGATCTTTAGTGTTAAAATGAAACTGTTAGTTAAGCAATCTCACATGTCTCCCACTCCATGGTTCCCCTTCGTCTTTGTTATGCAGATGTACTAAATAGTAACAAAAATAGACCATACTGCAAGTCATTTTCCCAGGAGCCAGAAGACCAGAGGCATATCTTACTTCTGTCACTTTTTGCGGTGTGATGCTTCCTTCATATGGACAGCCCAGGGCACAAGACACGTACCTAAATTTAAAATACAGAACCATATACATATAACGATGGTGGATAAGTCACTTCCTAATTTCCATTTCATAAAAATGAGCAAAGAGCCAAAAATGCATCAAAAATATTTTACACTATTCCTTTGTTACTATTTTATGCTCAGACCAAAGAAAAACAATTTTGGAACATTTTCAACTTAATTCACATGTTTATGTTTCTAATAATTACAATTTGATATGAGTTATATGATGGCAGATGGAATAAGATAAAAGGGTTTATCTTGCGGGGCTGTTTATACCATAGTGACATGTGAACATTCAAAGCAGAAAATACCACTGAAATAAATAGCTTGACTTAAATAAGTACATGCATTCAACTACCCAGGTTTTTGGAATCATATAGAAAGAGTATGTAGATGACTAACTGGATTTCTCTCTTCACTCCCATCTGGATGTCTTGGCCTCATTTAGATAGTCATTAATCACCCCAAAACTCCTAGAGCTGGCCACAGCCTCAAAGTTCATCTTGTTTCTCTCTCGTGGGTATTCCTAAATCATCCCAAACAGAGGAGTATCTGGTCTGCTTTTAAAAGGCTCCAAATAAAGATATTCTATAAGCTTCTTCAACAATTTAATATAAAAAGTCAAGCCTTTCCTGCAAGGACGATACATTTCCATCTTAAAGTATTAACTTTAGAAAAAGTCTGTTTTAGCTATTTTCAGCTCAACACCAATCCCATTTTATTAAACTTCCCTCAGAGGCTTTACAACACTTGTATTAAAATAATGCATCATACATCTGATTGTCAGGAATGAAGCAATACACAGGAGGGAAAGAAGGGTGGTGGGAAATGAGGCTGGAGATCTGGTTCTTTGGGCCTGAATATGAAAGGCTTTAGATAGGAAGGTCAGTGAATGCCATGCCAAGGGGTTTGAACTTTGAGATCACTCAAAATTACTGTGAGGCACTCACAATTATTAGGTAACGTACTGACAAGATCAGGTTTGTTTTCCAGGAATGTAAGTCCTTGGGAACTCTGGAAGTGGTTGTCAGAGGAAAGGTGGAGGCAAAAACAAAAGAGAAGACAACACCATATTTCCTCGATTCTAAAATGCTGCTGAATTTCCTAACAGGTTTTGGAGTAAGAAAATACAATACATATTAAATGATTCAATACATATCCATTGATTTTAAAGATGTAATCTAATTTCAAATGGATTACAATGTGAGTGAAGTTGTGTTTTGACATTAAACAAACAGGTCCATGAGCCAGACAAGCAATTATGATGACAGGGAAGGGGAAAGAGGCAAATTCAAATAAAATTTGAAAGTGATGCTAGACAGGAAGCCCATCTTTCTGCTTTCCCAATTACTATAAATTAAGTTCATTCTTTAAATAAGCTATATATTTAATCAAAATGGATGAAAAATGTTCTTGTATAAACATAATATTGGAGAAGGTGGCTAAGGATGAAAGGCGTAAATATTTTCAATTCAGATATAATGATTATAGATGATGTGTTTGGAAACATAATCACATTGATTCTGAATGCAAAATATTCAGATGTAATTAAATAGAAAATCCAACCCATCCATTTATATGTTGTTCCTCTAAATGTGAAAAACAAAAAATAACAAATGCAAAATAATAAGAAATAAACCTTTCCTGCATTTTTATTACCTGGCCACATTTACCACTTTATGCCATAATCCTAAATCTCTGAGTACATTTTCTTTTTTGTTGTTGCTACATTATTTTTACTGCTGACACTATTACAGAAGGCCCCATTTTCCCTTCCTTTGTCCACCTCCACCCAGCCGCAGCCCCTCCTTCCCTCTGGCCATCCCCATACTGCCGTCTGTGTCTACGGGTTATGCATACATGTTCTTCGGCTAACCCCTTCACCTTCTTTCATCTAGTCCCTCCCACCTACCTCTTCCCTTACAGCTATCAGGCTGTTCTTGTTTCTGTGCCTCTGATTCTGTTTTGCTTGTTAGTTTATTTTGTTCCTTAGATTCCAGTTAAAAGTGAGATCATATGGTACTTGTCTTTCACTGCTTGGCTTATTTCACTTAGCATAATAACCTCCAGTCCCATCCACACTGTTGCAAAAGGTAAGAATCCCTTATTTTTACTGCTGCATCGTATTCCATTGTATAAATGTACCACCGTTTTTTAATCCACTCTTCTACTGATAGACAGTTGGGCTGTTTCTAGATCTTGACTATTGTAAATAATGTTGCTATGAATATAGGGGTACATACATTCTTTTGAAGTCGTGTTTCAGGTTCTTAGGATATATTCCAAGAAGTGGAATCACTGGATCAAAAGGCAGTTCTACTTTCAGTTGTTTTGAGAAAACTCCATACTATTTTCCACAGTGGCCGTAACAGTCTGCATTCCCACCAACAGTGCACTAGGGTTCCATTTTCTTTCATTTACTCACGTTTTCTTGCTAGTACTTTCCAGGCCTGTAGTTGGCCTGGTCTTCACACTCCATTTTTATTTCATCTTACTATGTTCTCCATCCTCGAAAGTTGAGTAGTCACGTCTTTAACCTATTCACACATGGGGCCACTTTCTCCAAAGTGAATGTGATGGCTCTCGACTGCATTCCTTAACTGTATTTTAACGCTCTGAAATCAGGGGTCAGCAAACTAAGGCACACAGGCCAAATCCTTCTCATCACTCTCTGGCAAGTAAAATTTTATTGGAACAAAGCTATGCTCATCTGTTTAGCTATTATCAATATCTACTTTTGTACTATAACAGCAGAGTTGAAGAGTTGAAACAGGCCATCTGAACCACAAACCCTAAAATAGTACTCACTTGCCTTTTACAGAAAAATCTTGCCAACTACTTGTAAAAAGTAAAGTATTTTCACAAGTGTGAAAAAAACCTCCATCAAAATGAAAATATGCTACATTGTCTGCTTTGACTAGTAGCTAACAGCACTTGACTTTTGCTTTTTTCTAATAATCTATTATAGCAGTTCTCAAACCTAGCTGTTTAGAGTCACCGAGGAAGCTTAAAAAACAAAACAAAATCCTGGTGGTTAGGATATACTCCAAACTAGTTGAATCAGAAAGTTAGAAAGTGGAATCCAACCATTAATATTTCAAAATAATTTTTAAAGTTCCATTATTCTGTCAAATTGAGAACTACTCAGCTATTAGCAGTCACCTGGAGTGTCTGGTTGATTTCCTTGTGTGGAGGGACTGAGCGAAAAGGAAAGAGCACTTGGACATGGATGATGGTGAGGCTGTTGATCGCTGGGGGTAGAGGGGTAAAAGGGGACTAAACAGTAATGGAAAAATACAATAAAGATTAAATAAAAGCAAACAAACAAAAAGTGATATTAAATAGAA
Source organism: Mormoops blainvillei (assembly GCA_004026545.1). Lineage (NCBI taxonomy): Eukaryota > Metazoa > Chordata > Mammalia > Chiroptera > Mormoopidae > Mormoops > Mormoops blainvillei. Next base: position 14,467 of record PVJD01005616.1, on the reverse strand, counting down.
CTGACAGTAGCTAGTCTCAGGAATCTCCTCACTACTATGCGATAGCATTTTTATCAATCTTTGATTGACTGGTGGTTAAGTTTATAATGTTTACTGTGAGTGTGTTTTCATGGTGACTTTAGCTCCTATAGGAGTTCCACGAGTCTAGTACTATTCAGGTGTCCCTATGAAGGAAACCTGACTTTCTCGCCTTTGCCCCTGAGGACTATTTGCCAGTTCCTGGAAAGATTTCTACCTTAATTTCTCAGCTGGGTTTCTACAATACTCGCATGTTACAAATCCACAATCCATAACTATACAAGGGACAGTTTCCAGCGACTGCACTGGGAAGGAGGTGTTTTCAGGCTCCAAGAATACTCAGTTACAAATCCATGTTTTAGCAGAGCATCTATCTTTTCCCACATAGACATTAAAATTCTATTCCAAGCCACTAGGGATAGATACCCTCAGTGCAAGGGGCATCAACCTGCATGCTTATCGCATTTTGTTTGATAAAGTCTGGGGACTTGTTTTTCTTTTCTGAGCTTGGCTATATGTTTTAAAAATTGATATAATTATATGTTTGCAGTGGGAACAGAAAATGGAGTCGCTGCATCAGCTGAGTCCCCCATAGTCTCTCTCTCATCACTATGCAGGTAAGTCCAGGAACAACTCCAAATCTCCCTATGTCTATTACAGGTTGACTGGCTGACACATTTAGATGTCCTATTAAGCTCAATATGTCCAAAATGATATTGATCTCTGTTTCCCCTGCGTTTGCCATTAAAAAAAAATGAGAATCATGTCCAGAGTCTGTCCTGCTAAATCATTTGGAGGTCACCTTTGAGAACATATTCAAAGGTTGGTTAATTCTTCCCCCCAAACCTCTACAGCATGTGACCTCAGCCATTGATAGACCAAGTACACAGAGCAGTCCCCAAGTACCCTCTGCAGGACAGCCACAGACATCTCCTTGCCTCTAGTCTCATGCCACTCATTTTTACTCCAATATCTATTGCCAAAATAATATTCCTAGAGAACAGATGTCACTACGTAGTTGGGTTTTTTTAAATCCTCACTCAAAGACATGTTTTGTTTTGTTTTGTTTTTTAGGGAGAGTAAGGAGAGAAAGAGCAAAACATCAATGCGAGAGAAACATCAATTGATTTCCTCCATACACATCCTGACCAGGGACTGAACTCAAAACCCAGGTATGTGCCCTGACCTGGAATCAAACCCACAACCTTTTGGTGTATGGGATGACATACCAACCAACTGAGTCACTAGGCCAGGGTGATATTTTTCCACTTTGAAAAATTTTAATGGCTTGCCATTTTCTACCAAATAAACTTGGTATTCGAGTTTAGCAATCTGTGAAACATCAATCTACTTCGCTTCCACGAAACAACCCCCAAAACTCTGACTCCAGTAAAAGTAAACTTCTTCCTGTTACTCAAACATTTCTTGAGATTTCTCTTCACTCTGTCTTCGCTCTCTGTAGATTTTCTGCCCTGTCTGAAAAGGCCATTATTTCAGAGTATGTTCTATATATTTACCTAGCTTTAATTACTTTATTTTATTAAATCCTTCTCTATGAACTTTCTCCAAAAAATTTAATATAGTATTATTTTAACTTCAATAGGATTTATCTGTATCTCCCTTACGGAACTTACTTGCTTTTTTCTTTTTTGACATAGAATAATTATTACTGGTGTTCTGGTAACTCTTGGAAATTAGGCTTATTTTTCATTGTCATATTCCACATAGTATCAAAAGGCAGTATATTATATAAAACATCCAGTAATTCTTGAATAAATTAATGTGCCAATATGTTAGTTAAAATGTCTTTTCACCTTCTGAGTACTTTTTATAAAATTCCTCATCTATGCAGAAAATGTATAGCTACATCCAGGCTATTAATGTTCTAAATTCCGTAGCGAGAGATGACAGCACATATTTGGAAGTTCAGTCTCGGAACCATGTTTTAAACATTGTTTAAGATAATAGAGTAATAAAGAAATCACCAATTGCATTCGAGCTTGTTGTATTAAAATTAACAAAAAGCACAGTGTTACAATCAAATCTGCGGATTGAAATGTGAGTTATTTGTGCTTGTTGAAGCCATTTATCAGTACGGACAGTGCCTGGATTATAATGGTCTGGCATAGAGTTTTTGACTTTAGGATGGTGAGAAAACTATGTGCATTCAGTAGAAGCCCTACTATGCATATGGAATTTTTATCTTTTGCCAGCCAGTTGTCGCATTCCCTCGTGATGCTGGGCAGAGTCAGTGAGGTGCCACTCTGGTCAGTACTGCAATCATGAGGGTAAACAGGTGGTGCTCTACTATGTATTCATTGTGTTAGAAGATTGGGCCAAACTGTAGACTAATGTTATTGTTCTCAGCATGTGTAAGGTAGGTGAGGTTATGATATTCAGTAGGTTAGGTGTATTTAGTGTACTTTCAACTTATGATACTTTCAACTTATGATGAGCTTATTGGGACAGCCCTGTTGTAAGTCGAGGAGCATCTGTCTTGTGAAAAATCATGATAAATGGCAAAACGGTGACATGCAAGCCTGTAACAATTTTACCAAGTAGAACTGGATTCAAGAAAAAGCATCTATACTTAGGCCTTACCCAAGCCTACTTTCCCACAGTTATCTCATGTCCCTGCAACCATCCTGGCAAAAAGAAAGAAAAAGCATCAGTAAAAGCCTTGCGTAAATGCCCAAACACTTAAGAGTTAAAAGAGTCAACCACTGCTAACCTCAGAAGAAATAAAACAATGCCCAGAGTGTTGAGATGGCATGTAGTGTCTAAAGGTAATCAAGACATTAAAATATATGAGCTGCACTAGTGCAGAATATATCAACCTATTCAATTAGCATTCCTTTACTAATAAACCAACCAGAAATAATTTTTTGAGCAACTATTATGCTCTTATCACTGTGGATGATGTAAGAAATAAAGACTGTCCCTTGGTCTCAAGGGGTAATTCTGCTAAGATTCTCCATTAGCTCTAAAATGTTAACTGCGAGAAATGTCAAAATGTTCTTTCCTCAAAAGCTCCACACGACGGCTCTTTAGGCACGACTGCACGGACACAGCTTTATACATAATCACTACTTCTGCGTATGTGTTATGCCAGCATGCAGCACTGATGGAGTAATATCTACGGCTAGAAAAAGTATAAATCCTCATATAGACCACATGTAGGAAAGAAAATAGCTTTAACAGATGTCTGATGTTTGGAGTTTTATGTGCCATATTTTGACTTATGATTTGAATTATTCTTCCAGACCAACACAAAGGCCTTAGGTTTAACAGCAGAAGTAGTAAAGGAACTTGATCAACAAGCTGTCCCTTTATAAGAAGATGGTGCCATATGTGCAAGTGAATTCCACCGGGGTAGATCACCCAATGGAAGGTATGCGATGTATCAGTCATGAGAAACACAGCCTGTCAGTCACTGTGTATTTAAAAAACTGGAAAAAAAAAGTCCAAAATAGGAGGCTCATTATCTGACTCCACAACACTGCTATTACCTTCGGGGTCAGGATCAGAATCCAAAATGACATTTTGCATTAGACGGGGAAGAGTCAGGAAATACAACATGTACACCACGGCCTAAAAGGTTTGGCTAACAAACAAGCAGGTTGTAAGTTCCTGCATAAATGTGTTGAGTTATAAATTATCTCTCAAAGGGAAAACCAGTAAAATGGATTTAAGACTTAAATGTAAGACCTAAAATCATAAATGATATAAATGAAAACATAGCTGCTACGCTCCTGGACATCAGTCTTAGCAATGTTTTTGTGGATTTGACTCCAACGGGAAGGGAAACAGAAACAAAAATAAGCAAATGGGACCATATCAAGCTAACAAGCTTCTGCACAGCAAAAGAAACCATCAACAAAATGACAAGGCAACCAGCTGGATGGGGGAAGATATCTGAAATGATATTTCCATTAAGAGGTTATATCCAAAATATATAAGGGACGCGTGCAACTCAACAACAGCAAGAAAAAAAACCCTGATTAAAATATGGGCAGAGGACCTGAATAGACATTTTTCCAAGGAAGACATACAGTTGGACAACAGGTACATAAAAATTTCTTCAACATTTCTAATTATTAGGGTAACACAAATCAAGAGCACAATGAAATATCACCTCCCACCTTTCAGAATGGTTATTATTTTAAGAAATAACAAGTGTTGGATAGGATGTGAAGAAAAGGAAACCCTCATGCACTGTCAGTGCGAATGTAAACTGGTACAGCCGCCACTATGGAAAACAGTATGTAGTTTCCCCAGAAAATTAAAAATAGAACTGCCATATGATCCAGTTATTTCACTTCTGGGTATTTATCCCAAGAATCCAAAAACACTCATTTGGAAAGATATATGTGCCCTGTGTTCACTGTCGCATTATTTACAATAGCTAAGATATACAAGCAACAAACAAGTGAATAAAGAAGTTGTGGTTCAGATACGGAGTGAGCACAAGTAGGTTTTCAGTTGTGAGTATGCAGAACAAAGAGTTTATTTTATATTATTTATTTGTATTACAACTGTAAATCCACTTTTACCCACCTCTGTGTGTGTCTATGACATAGTACACACACGCACACACACACAGTGGAATACTACTTGGCCAAAAGAAGATGAAATATTGTCATTTGTGACAACATGGACAGACCTTAAGGGTATTTTACACTAAGTGAAGTAAGTCAGAATTGAAAGAACAAAAATAACATGACTTCACTCATATGTGGAATTAAAGCGAAAACAAGCTCACAGATATGGACAATGGATTATCAGAGAGAAAGGGGGTTGGGAGAGGACAAAATGGATAAGGAAAGTCGAATGTATGAGGAAGAATTAAAAGGACACTTTTAGTGGTATGTTACAGTGTATACAGATACTGAATTATAGTGTTGCACACCTGAAACTTATATAATGTTAAAAGACCAATGTTACCTCATTCAAAAAGTGATGACTAAAGTAAAACATTATCGCATCCTACAACTTCCTTTGTTTTTCTGTATCTAAAAGTGTGATTGTCATTATTAGTTTAATTACTAATTTGCCTTTTCTTCCCTGTTCTTATTATTTTGTACCTTTTTTTCCGGAAATTTGAGAAAAAAACTCTGCAGTTAAAATTCACAGTCAAATGTTTTTACATTTTTTAATAAAAAAATGGGTGAATAATTTTATTGGCTCCTAAAAATGTTTAAAATACAGTTTGTTTTCTTAACTTTTAGTAGGCTCAGACTTTCAGGAGGTTAATCATGGATCAAGTCATTCTAGGCCATTTTATAAGAGAGGCCTAAAACATAATTTAAAATATTTTGCTTTGATATGCATAAATGCTATCTTTCGAATTTTAATATAAATTTATAAGCATTTTAAGAGCAAAATTAATAAAGGCACCTCAGTGATAGATTCCTTTTTAAATCAATCTTCTCATAAACAGCATGAGCATGTGAGTCTTGTCACAAACACTGAGTAGCAATCTTTAACCTTTTTTGTCTCATGGCACTCAAACTAATTTCTAAAATTCTGCAGCATATTAAAAAATACATTTTGCTGATCTGACAAAAAATAGGTATAATTTTGATTCATTCACACTGGACAGCTATTGGTTTGATGGCTGTTGTCATTTTTTTATTTGACAATCTAAGGAAAAAGAGGTCAGTGCCCCTGACTAAATAGTCAAGTCTTGCATGTCTTAAAATTTTTCGCACCACATCGGTGGGCCTCTTTGGCACACAGGTTGCAAACTGCTTACTTTGAGCATATAATTCATTAAACAGGAGTTGATACTTACTTGAAACAAAAAGGAATAAAACCTGAATGTCTTAAATGATACAGCAGAGACTACTATTCTGCTATTTCAAGACATTTCAATTTTAAAATGATCATGAACTAGGAGATGATTCTTTGAATAAAGGCCATTAAGACAAAAACAAATTAAGCAAACTCCTAGAACAAGGACAGAATCACAGAAATGGAGCTCACGTGGAGGGTTATCAGCGGGAAGGGGGAAGTTGAGAAGGGGGGAAAAGGTACAGGGAATAAGAAGCATAAATGGCAGGTACAAAATAGACGGGGGGAGTTTAAGAACAGTATAGGAAATGGAGAAGCCAAAGAACTTATATGTATGACCCATGGACATGAACTAAGGGGGGGAATGCTGGTGTGGGGGAGTGCAGGGTGGAGGGGAATAAAGGGGAGAAAAAATGGGACAACTGTAATAGTATAACCAATAAAATATACTTTAAAAAAAGAGAGCAAATGACTACATTTATTGGACACTTGTTTTTTAAACTTTTTAAAAATTTAGACATAATAGAAGATAACCTAGATTTTGTGAATCATGCGAATTACACATTAAAGAATGAAGTCCAAAATGTAAACTTTCATTGCTCATTCACATATAATGTATATGCAGCAGTAGTTAGCTGACTCTGCATTTTATGTCAATGATTTGGCATGGTATCTTTTCCCAATGTGTCCCAGATGTTATATAAAGTTCTGAGCATGTATTAAAAATGTGTACACATTGATGTGTACGTGTGTTTTTCAAGAGGGAGGAAATCAAATATTGGCCTTCATAACTTTAATAAAAGCTGCTATTTTGGCCAAATGAAAGTTTACTGTTTAATAAAAAATTAAATGGTGAGCATTTATAAAATGTGTAGTGCCTTATGGCCTTTAAATCTAACAGCTGATGACATAAACTTTCTGGATGATGATCAAGTACATGTTGATGCAGCTGTTGCCATAGAAAGACTGAAGATACTGAAGCATCTACTTTGGTTTTAAGTAGTTGAGTATAGCTCTTTTCTTTAAATGAGTACCAATGGCCTATGATTTTTAATAATAAGTACCTGAAAGCCAGATCACCAGTTAAAATAAAATCTAATTTAAACTCTTTAGAAGTTTGGGCGAGGAAGAAGATAATTTTCAACTGAACAAATAAGTAGTGAACTGACATACTGAAAGTTATATTTCTAAAAGTGAATAGTATTTCAAAATATGTGTTCCCCAGAATCCAAACATATACTGACAAGTATATATCTGTCTGCAGTATAGCACTACGGTATGTCTCCAATGCATTACACTTTACTAATTTCACTTGTATTATATTGTATGTATTACTTCTCCATTTTGTATTTCTGTACCCTCCCCGTCAAAGCCTGGGGAACTTTCTAAGTTGTAACATGGTTAGAAATGTCTTAACTGATGGGACAATATTAATTGTTCAACAATCAGTATTAAAAAGGATTTAGGGTTTCTATTAGTTTTATTTCATTACCTATTTTATAAGTGGAAAACTAAGATTATAAAATCTGATAGCATACAATTTATGTTTACATCCATCTTTCAACATTAAAAAGAACTTCCTGTTTGACACATAAGCTGCACATGCACTTTACTTCTTAACTTTATGTGGTCTTTCAATTTTCCAATGAAAATTACTTTACTCTAAAACCTACACTCCACATTTAAATGCACATGGAAATAGAATAGCTTCTTTACTTTTCCCATTCATTTAAAGGAAAGAGAGACCACATAACTTATATTTGTTTGAATTGAGAAATACATAGTACATCACTTATTTTTTATTGTGATTTTGTAACTTTGCCTTAATAACAGGCATCCTGTTTTCCTTCTATGCAAATACAGTCTCATTTAAAGTTTTTTCTTCTACGTGCTTTGCATGTTTTTTATAAATATATATATATATTTACAAAATAATTCTGTATCTTTAAAAGGCTGATATTAGAAACTTAGCATATAGAGAGAAAATATTAAACAAATATAAGCAAACCAACAAGAAAGTTCACTATAGTGCAGTCTAATTCCACTTGCTCTTCCAGTGACCTTGGTCGAATTCTAATCCTTTTCTAAATTGTCCCTCCAAATTGGATCCACCTGTCTTTTGTTCATTAATTGCTAAATATTTCTGGCTCCTATGAACTTTGTCACCTCAACCAGAGGAAGTACAATCTACATCTAAGTTCAATTACAGAACTCAGGCTTCTCTTACAAAAATATTTTAATTTATTAAGATGATGTGGTTTATTTATAAATATCCATAATGATAAAACTCGAAAATTAGCTAATGTCTTAGAAACAACTTCTTTCTGAAGCAACAAAGAGCTTATTACACATTTCAAAGAACACAGGCCTGGGTACAGATCCTGTTTGTAAGAGATGTTGCAACTGCTGGTCCTGGATGCACACAAAAAACACAGTGGGTTTTCCCTCTCTTCTCCTTCCGCATGTACCTTTGCTTTGTGATCAGCCAGAGAAAGCAGGAAAGATGGATGCTGAGGGGGAGGTTAAATGGGTGAAATTCTAGGCCCAGCTTCACAGTGCAGCTCAAAGGTTCAATTTTATTTTACATACTCTATTGAAGTTCTCCATAAAATATTCTTCGAAAGAAAAAGGTTCTTAATTTTTTTTTAATAATTTGGAAGCCAAATTAGATGATTCCTGTCCAAATGCTACTATGAGTTTACACCAAATATGAAGTCACACTAGCCTGAAAACAAAAGATGGCTGCATTTGGGTAATTCAGTGTTAATAAAATGAGTAACAATATCAGGTGTGCATGCTTGTTCCTCTGATCTCAACTGCATTATACACTCCACAAACTAGATACACTCTAATAATTATTAACTGATATTAATGAGATTTACCACTATATAGTGATAAATACGTAAGGTACATATAAGATACCCTAGGTATATTAATATGAATGGTAAAATAATGTCTAGATAGATCATAAATGGTCTTTAATAACTGACGTTAACTAAAGAGAATTTGTGGGATTTCATAAGTACCCTCGTGCTGGAATATTCCTGTGCCTTGCAGACTTAACGACCTCTTCAAACTTCTCCATACTTTCTTCAATGGAACAGTTAATATTCTTCTTGCTAAACGATTCAGATGCAGCACCAAAAACTGATATCTCAGTGGCTCCAGCAGCAACCTGAAAAAATATAATTTAAAGGCAAAAGCTAATAATTTAAAAATGTAAATAACAGCTAAAGAAATATTAATCACTCTATAAAGGCATACTTGTATTCTTTAGTATCTGCCTTAGAATTTAAAATTGCATTCCTTTCATATTGCTGCATACACTCTTTTGAAATGTAAAAATATTTTATAACAGAAAAGTTTTACAAACTGCAACACTCACAAATGCGAGGCACAGAAAACACCTTAATGATGTCCCAGTACAGCTGGCGTTGGCGGCATAGTAGGGAGCACAGTTGCCTCCCAGTGCAATGCTGTCTTTTCTAAATTATGTTATCCTCAGGAATATTTAACCCTAATTATGGAAAATACTAGCACTCCAATAAAACCTCTTAATATCTATGGAAAACATTATTTTTAGGCCAGTTATTAAAATTATAAACAGTAAAGTACAGTAAAAACTGTAGATTTCTTCTCTCTCTAAAATCCAACAGAAAACAAAACAAAACAAAACATTTTTCCAGGTCATCATTTAGGTAATGCCCCAAATTTTCTCCCCATCTATTAACCTAACTTCCACTGGTTCACAGCTTGACTGATGCAACCATACGCTGCCTAACCCTCTTGCCAGTCTTTAGGTCCAAATGGCTAACCTAATCGAGTTTCCCTTTGCCTCCTTTGCCATCTCCATTCCTTCCCCTGGACTTCTCCAGTGACTTCTTTTCAAATGTCAAGACTCCTAGTTTTCCAGCTGAAGTTTAAGACTTTTTATGAATGTATCTCTAACATTGTGCCTAAATTTCCCTCTCTTTCTGATACCTTATTAATACTTTAAGAAAATACATCAATACATTAAGAAAAAACATCTGTCATCTTTCTAGCACCTTAAACTATAGACTCCATTCTCATCCAAATAAATTTTTAACCTCTAAAATTAAAATTCTATTTATTGAGCACCTACTATGTGCCAGTATCGTTGTTAGTACCTTGCATGCCCTATTTGTAATCAAAAGAACAATCTTGTATACTAATATTATTGTCCCATTTTCCAGGGGAGAAAACTAGGGACAAAGAGACTAAATCACAAGTTCCCGAAGCTAGTGCACGCTCTGGAGTGGCATCTTGCAAAAGGCTCGACTGACTCCCCAGCCGAGATTTCAGTCTATCACTTGCCTTTCTAAGCACTCATGGAGGTGTCCTTGTGGTACCTTTTCAAGGTAGATACATTCCCTACTTTGTTTAGGACTGAACGACAGTAATATTTACAATTTCTTAAAATGTATCTTTTTTCTTTATAATATGGTAAACAATTATATCAAATCAAACATAAGAAAAGTGGTTTTAACAAGATAAAATAATACCCACAACCTCAACTTTATGCAATACTGTCCAAAATACAAAAGTGAACAATATCCACTAACATCAGAAATAGCTGCTGCAAAACTCTTATGATAAGGCCAGGGAGGGAAAACACCTCAAGCCTTTACTTAAAATTGCACTGATTCTTCTTGTATATGTAATTTTTCAATATTCGTGCATATAAATTGCTAAGTCACAGAGGACAGGGAGAAACAAGTCGGAAAGAGAACAGGGAAAGGTGTCAGAGGTGTTTCCATGACAGCGACTAGCTTCACGTAGAGAGAGTGAGCAGCAGCAGCAGGAAGCTGACCCCCAAACCTGACAAACATAATCATGCATTACAGTGTTAATAGTTATAATGTTGTACTGATAAATGGTTAGGTTACATTCTATAGTCCTTATTTAAGAGGAATGCACAAAATACACTTTCAAAAGAATTTAATCAAATGGATAATCGTATTTTTGTGTTTTGATTCTGAAATGGTTAAATTGGAAGAACGATTTAGGCAGAGCATTTTAATCCCTAACCATGCTATAAGGTTACTGGCCTCCATGTACTCATGTGAATATATTAGCATGGAATTTATATGGGATAACAAGCGAGTTACATTTGACACCATTTTAACTTTGTAAAAACTTTTATAACAAAGCAGCACACTGGTTTTAGAAGAATCAGTAGCATACTTACAGCTCGGTGAAAACCCTGAAGATTAGGAGTAAGGACAGGATATCTAACTCCTGGATACTGATGAATGCCTTTCATCACTTCAGTGTGATCAGCCATCTTAAATACATAACAGTTATATGTAAATATGTCACTAATATTCTATCAAACATGATTTTAGTTTTCCAGGAAGATTATAATTACATACAATTAATTAACTTATATAAATTAATGTTTGAAATAACAAAACTATGCCAATATAGCTAAAAATAAGTAGTTTTCAATGCCATAAATATATAATACCTAGATCTGGGTTTAACTTATTCACATAAAGAATCTGGTTAAATGAGTGATGACAAGTAATCAGGAACTCTGAACTCTACAATTTTTATTTGACTAATCTTTGTTCTCTTCCTTTCATTTCATGGACCAAGCATGAGTACCTGTGAGACTGAGGAGAGTTTGAAAAGCAATATGCTATTCATTTACCTGCTATGTGAAAATTTTACATCCAAATAGTTTTCATTGTATGAAATTTTACAATGATTAGTAAAAGGAAAATTACACATCTCTGCTAGGCTAATTTAACGAGGCTGAGATCCCAGTATATTGCCTACATGTTTCAACTAGTAGTAGTCAAAATGCTGCACGCAGTGCTGTCACTGAATTACTGTTTGTTCCCATAACACAAACAAAAAATATGACACAGTACACCACAGGAAAATGTAACTTATCTTGCCAAGGCTTTATTTTTCTCTATTTTCTATGAATCTATGAAAATTCAACATTGAATTAAAATATCAAATTTACTAGTTTGCCACAAAGTCTAATTTAGCCTCCTAGGGCAATTAACTGATAATCAAAACCTGTAATCATCACATAAAGAAATTACCATTGACATAACCATGAGCTTTGAGTATTTAAGAATAATAAATTATGGCATGAACAATAAACATGAGGAATACTAATATATAAATAATGAAAATTATACAAAATGGGCATAGATAAAGCTGTAAAAACATACATCAAACCAAAATTTATATCTCCAACATATAGAGACAGATGAGGAAAGATTTGTGTTTTCTCTATACATCTTGGTTTATTATAATAAACATGTACTGTTTTTAATTTAAAAGTGAAATAAAAGCTAATTAATGAAAGTATAAATGCTTTTCTTAATACAACCACACTTTGAAAAATACGAAATATTATAATATGTACTCCTATTGGCCAATTGGTCTTATTGGCTCTCAGGTGAATGCCAGTAGGGTTAAATATAATAATTTCAATGAATACATTTTTGATTAATTAAATAAATCTTTAAATATATTTGAAATTTAAAAGTAAGTATTTAGAGGCAAGTATATCTCATTGACTACCACCATGTCTTATTGACATTTAAGCTTCCATGTTTCTTGGAACCTATACACATTTATTTGTCTAGAATGTGCTTGCTCACCTACCTCTTAGGGATCACATGCATGTAGGGATCACAGCCCCCACCCCATAGTTGTGTCTTTTATAGACTACCCACTGTAGTCATCGACATTGCATGAAAGCTAAGTCTGTCATTTCATTCTTAGTTGATTTGACTTTAATCCAGATGTTTATCGAGTACCTATTATGTCCAAAGCCCTATGCTAGGCCCTGTGGGAAATATAAACACAGAAAAATAAGGTCCTTGCACTGAATAATTTGCAATACAGTTGGGAAGATAAAACAGATGCACATGGAAAGTTAATAAGCCAAAGGATATACTGGTTACAAATGAAAGCACAGATTGTCAGAGGTCAGTATGGAGAAAGGCTGGTAGGTTCCTGTGATCCCTAACTATGGAATACTAAAATTTCCCAAAATATGACCACAACAATATTTCTAATTGCACATGATCTTCCAGAACCTCACCAATTCCCATCAAGTGGTGGACTCTTATTTACCTTCTACTTGACTCTGGGCAGGCTTGTGATTTCTCTAACAAATAGAGTAGAGCAGAAATAATACTCTGAGATTTCTAGGCTAGGTTATAGAAAAGGATACAGCTTCCATATGGCTTTCTCTTTGGGGGAAGCCACTATGAAGAAGTCAGTTGATACGCTGTGAGAAAAACTAGCTTATGCAGAGAGGTAATGGGAAGAGGCCCACATAAAAAGACATGTGTGAAGACAAACTGCAGCCCCAACCAGCCAACAGCATCATCCCCTAAATTTGAGATCAAAGGAAGATTCAGATAACTTTAGCCTCCAGCATGTGAGTCACCAGATGAGGCCCTGACAGTATGTACCATAGACAACCTGTCCCCTGTGACTCCCCTGTTCTAATTTCAATCCTCGGATTTTGTGAGCAAAGCAAATGTTTATTTGTTGCACCCCTAAGTTCTCAGGTAATTCATTACATAGCCAAAAAAGTTGTAACAGGTTAAAAAAAAAATCAATAGGGCTGGAAAGAGGGAGGGGCAGATGCAGAGGTAAGAATACCTTATTTGGCTAGAGAAGAGCCACACATTATGATGTCTTTGAGTTAGGTTTGCATTATTTGAAAATTTCAGGGTTTACTGTGAAAGCAATAGAAAGCCATGGGGAGTGGGTGTTGAGTTACCAGAAGACTGAAACAAATACAGTAATTTAGGAAGAGTAACCTGGGAGAGCTGCAAAGGGCAGTCTAGAGAGAAGAGGGGCAACTCTGATGCTATTGTGAATATTCATCTGGTGACAGGACACAGTGGCTACCAGTATAAGGGATGTGACTTTACTCAAAAAACATGATCCTCAGTATTTTATAACCTTTTTAAAATATTTAACCTTTTGTGTGTATTTCAACACAATTCTTGATTACATTTTCATTTATTTAGCCTTTCAGCTAGCGTGTGAACTCTCTCTTTCCATCTCAATCTATCTACCTCTATTTCTATCTCAATCTCAGACACCAACATACACACATGTACACACAAATTATAATAAAATGTGTGGAGCACTTATTCCTAACTTTAAGTAGAAAGAAAAGCCAAGTTACTACTTATTTTAGGATATTGCGATGAAACCTAAAACAACACTCTCTGACCAGAGAATGTTAATTGATAATATAAATACTTATGTCTAAACATATTTAAATATTTATTATAGACATTTACATTAACATCATAATAGACAGGAATACAGAGTGCTTCTCTAACCAATTTACACAGATCTGGGTAAAGCATGGCAGTGCATATAAAACAGCATAATGGGCACAAAACAAAATTCGAGAAATATAGGTCATATTTCTGTAAGTGATTATTTCATTTTAAATGTAACTCTAACAAAGCATTACATATTTTACATGTAATTATAACAAAATGAATAAATTCATACAGTGAAACAGGATTTAATAGACATTTCATTAGTAAAACTAGAAAATAAACAGAGATGACAGTAACTAAATTTCTAGGTCATGAAAACTAAACTTTGATAATCATAAAAGGTACCTTAATGAAAG